>OU744320.1:40450479-40496274 GCA_916610145.1 Eristalis arbustorum | reverse complement strand
TGGAGAGGCATGTTGATTGAGGCCCAGGTCCACCCCGGACTGTAGCGCCAATCAGAGAAGAAGAAGTTTAGTAAGAGGCAATGAATCCGCTAGGTGTGGTACAACCTTATCCCTATCAATAGCAGCGGTACCACCCTCCGTGCCGATCGCTACAGCTTACCATCTTCTTAAGATCCACACAATTAAAACCACCAATGACAAACAGCTAGAAGGCACCACCAGCTTTAAAACAAAAGAAATCTGGCCATCACTTAACCTAAAACGGTCACTCAGTCTACTTGGACTCAGCAAGCCCTCATTAAGGACCCTCATGGGAGTCATAACCGGGCACTGTGTAATTGGCGCTCATGCTCGCAGGATGGGTGCCCCCTATAATGATTTTTGCAGAGCCTGCATGGATGAAGAGGAGGAAGAGAACACTCATCACCTTCTCTGCTTCTGCAGTGCTCTTGCCAGTTGTTGATGCCTGCACCCAGGAGCCTACTACTTCAGCGGCCGTAACGAGCTAAAAAGTGCCAGCATTGGCCAACTACATGTTTCATTGGCAGCACCAACTGGTTCCAGTGTTAGGAGAAGTCAATCCGCGTGGTATCACAGTGGGCCTACTCTGGCCTAGGTGTGACTGCTCTGCAGCAGTCAGCCACTACAACCTAACCTAATCTAGTAAGGCTTTTCTGATGGATTTCATGCCTCATATTCCAACTACCACAGCGGCAAGGGTTGGAGACAGTCAATCCCGTCCAACTTGTGGTGGTGGTGGTTTTTCACACAAAAAATCCTTCCTCGCTGAGCATCAGAGCCGATATGGCTGCACATTTTCTGCGGAATGCTGTGCTGTCGACGCTGTTGTGCCGAGACAACATTGTAGTCAGAAGGGCAACCAATGCAGGTCGATCTGTGCACATTGTTCGGCTCTGTGAAAATATGTGTAGGAACTTATAATTCTGTTGTATTAACTTATATATTACTTAAGCAACAATTATTCGAGGTACGGTATTAATTTGATGAAAGGTGGCCGTAAAACTATCAACTGCGACCCTGTGCCGTCTATTGCCCACTTGCCAACTCCGTGCTGTGTGCTATTGTTCAGCGGACTGCTTCTTATATGAGGTCCTACACACGGAGAGTCGATACCATCCCCATACCTTCCACGCAAGTGCGGCCATCGAACCACCTACCAGCAGCCCAGCCGCGATGTTTACTTTCAGTATCATTGTTTGCTCGTTCGGCAGATTCCACTGACTTTATATGGGTGATTGCTTCATTGAGTCACCCACGCCACTGGTGCGGTGACCTACTTCTGCCACTGAAAACCGATGCGCGTAGGCCAACGCTATCGAGTGCCTTAGACCCGATACCTCGACCCCGATGGCGCTGCCCGACCTAAATAAACTAACAACGTACTGACTCTGCAAACTGACCTCGCAAACGATGTGAGTTGACATAAGGGGTTGCAAAATATCGCCACCGTCGTCGCTCGACCCTTGCTTCCACTTCACATATAAGCTTTCCACAAGACAAGAGAACCAAGCGGGGCTTGAACCCCACGAAGTAACACCAGCTTGGGAGTCCCTGTGTTAATATCCCTGTACAGCATCGATCCACTAGAGATGACGTGATCAATCGAGAACCCAGATCAGACTACTTCCTTAAGGAGACGGCCCAGAACCTTAAATGAGGAGCTAGTCATGCCGGTTTGGAGGACCAATGACTTAGAGACACAATCAGGCTTCGGATAAAATGACCCGAGAATGAAAAACGAAAACAGAATGAGCACAGTGGCCCCTTAAAGGATCATGTGCAGTTGATGACCTTGCGGAGGCTATGGCTACGTGCGTAGAGTCCAAAGGAGATGGACCTTCGACCGTAAGAAGGACTGTCTCTGCTGTTGTTGTTGAGCGACGTTGAATTGGGAATAATAACACGGGTGGCGCTACAGCCCGTAGAGGGCCTGGCCAGGGCGTAGCTTCTAAGCAAACACTCGCTTTGTGCCTGCTTTTGTTCTCTCACGATTGGAGGGGACCCACAGCTTTATGCCGACTCCGAACGGCAAAGTTTGAGAAGCTTATTCTAGACAGGAAATCCTCTTTGACCGAAAGAAGGGAGGGCCATGAAAATTGTTACTGCCGACGGACCAGTGATCGAACCTACGACGTCGATGTTGGGAGCAACACTAAAACCCACAAGGTCAGGGGCCACCAGCGATATTGAATTATGATCACAAAATATTTCAAAACTACCCCTTGATCGAAAGAGAGATTGACCAAAGCTCGAGTGGATCAGAGAGCAGTCGATCATGACAGGGAACGATCTTCGGTTTGCTCGTGGTTAAGATTTGGCATTTTTAACACAATCTCCACAGACCATTGGGCTTTGCTGGCATATACGAATTTTTTCTTCAATCTTAAGTTTCATGTCACATGTTGGGTCATCTCATTTTTGTCTCAGATTCGACATCGCAGTAAATGTTGATCCAGGATGAACATGGGCTCCAGCTGCCCAGGCTCTCTGTCTAGCACCCACAGCCAGTTGCGACAAACAAGCCTCGGATATGGATGACCATACTGATAGCGACCATCGGGGACATTTGTGCGGGCTCCATTAAGGCATCTCGTTCAGCCAAAAAACATGCGAAGGCCTGGAAGCCCACAAGGCAGGACTTGCCACAGTGAACAGCAGCGAGGACGTCCTTTGGAGAGACAGACTTATCGATTACCCAGGCTAGTGCCTCATGTCCTCAATCCGCTTCAAGGCAACTTTCGGCTAATGGGTCCTTAGTTCATAAACCCTTCAACGATTCAACGTGTTTAAGGACTCTGCAGGAACTCATATGACAAACAGAGGCTGTTGTAATCATTCACTTGCAGTCATTGGAATGCAGTCTTGATTTGGAGCGTCAGATGCCAAACAAGACGACGATACGGAAGTTAACAGACGCTACTTCTGGTTGAAATACGGGACACCACGCGAACCACCCTTATTTGGACAACACATTAAATCGATGATAACACCATCCCCCTCTGCCTTCAAACAGGAGTGAGAAGAATCTGAGTGTCATTTGACTCCCTGCGCCCTACTGAACTATCTCCCGTCGAAGCACTGAGCATCCTCCCAAGTACACTCAACATTCGCTCGACCCCGCCCCCTTGTACATCGAATCATTCTCGGATAACAATTTGCATTCGAAATAAGTCCGAAAATTCATTCGAGTGCCGCCTCCTTGAGCGTTCTCGGGTGTCAAGGAGATCGTCCACATCGCAGTCAAGTCCCGAGAGACGAATTGCCACTGGCTGCTGTTTGGTTGACCCAGACCAAAGTAAACAACTTCGCCCCGACCCCACTCCACATCACGGTAACGATAGCATACATATGTACGACAACTGCTAAACTGTAATTGAGATGAAGTTGTTTGGTTTATTCATCGGTTTGTTTTGTGCTTCAAGAAGGTTAAGTTCGCTCTGATGGGAGGCAGTGCAATCAGGAGCCTCCACAGTGTGGTGAAGGTCCTGGTAATTGCATGGCCATTGGCTGAAGCTGTTGAGTGGCCACAGCTCTCGACTTGGTTCATGAGGACATCTACGTCTGCAAGAAAACAATAATTTCGTGTTAGCACGAAGTCTTGGCTCTTGGGGAAGAGGACACATTTTTTGGCAAATATTTTTCGGTTAGCATTCAGTAGACGCTCACTTCTCGGAATTACAGCAGGCAGGCACATGGATTGCATTCAAGACGAGCATTTCAATAATTTCTGGGGACAAGTTGTGTGCAAGCAAAGCAAACAATTTCAAATTGCCCAAAGTTGGGTCTAAGTGGGCAGCCCTGCGACTGGGTCGAGTGGGGCACATAAAAGTGAATTTAAACCGTAAACAACGTCGGAGAATTGAATTCGCAATGATTTGTTTCTTGAGCATTTGTAGATTGCCCTGGCAATTGCTCGTCTTTGCCGGAGGTAGTGGAATTTTTCCGGTACATGTCGTGGCCACTGTGGAGTGGTGGACTTTTGTTTTCCAAAGGATATGGTCATCTGTTCGATGAGGCTCGACGTTAGAGAGGGACACACCTTGACTCTCTCTTCATCCACTCTGCTAGGGCTGCTGCACTGTCGGGATGGTTAGCAATTATGCCTGTGACCTAGACTACCTGTGAGCAGATCTCTGTCAAGTGGTGCTCCGATTGCGTCATGTGGATGAGTATTGTTCCCGCGGATCCCAGTTTGCGTGGAATATCAACTGCTCGGCATCCTTTTCCTTACTAGGACTTTCCGAGCAGTAGGTTGTCATGTGTGCATTTGAAAATGTACTTGCGGTGGGCTGCGTACGTTGTGCTTCCGTTTCACTCTTTGCTCTGATGTCTGATGCTGATGCTCTATCTGTCTTAATTATCGTAATGAGTCTGTGGGTCCCTCTTCATTTCGTGGAGTCTAACCACGGGTCTTGCTATAGCGTTTCTCACCTGGCCCCCTTAACTTCCGTAAAATTGATTTCTTTACCGTTTGGGGTTCGCCAAAGGTACATGCTTTGCGTGTCATTTATGACAGTGCTTATGGGAACCATACTGTCTAGTGCGTTAAATGTTGTACTGTCTTTGCTGCAGATGTCTTGGCGTCCGTCCTTCGTTGTAGTGCACTCTACTTGGATTCATCAGACGTTGCTCTCGTACACGATATACATTTTAAGCAAGTAGTAAGTATACTTACTTGCTAGACAAAAGTATATAAAACTTGCTAAATTTATAAATTATCAATATCTAATTGCAATTAATCGTAGCCTTCGGGTACTCTTCTTCTTCTTCTTTGTGTGGCGCTACAGTCCGGGTGGACCTGGGCCTCAACCAACATGCTTTTCCAACTAGCGCGATCCCTGGCTAGCTGTCTCCAGTTTCGCACACCAAGTTGGTTGAGGTCCTTCTCCACTTGGGTGCGCCACCTTAAACGCGGGCGTCCTCTGTTGCGTTGCCCGAGAGGTTCGGATTCGGAGCTGCGGTGTTCATCCGTTCTACATGACCTAGCCACCGTAGGCGTTGGATCCGTAGACCCCTAACTAGGCTCATGTCGCTGTACAGCCCGTACAGTTCGTGATTGAGTCTTCTCCTTCAGAATCCGTCAACACAAACAGGACCAAAGATCGTGCGTAGAACTTTTCTCTCAAAGAGACCAAGGACTTCTTCATCCGCTTTCGAGATTGTCCATGCCTCCGCGCCGTATAGCAGGACTGGGATGATCAGAGTCTTACATAGAGTCAACTTGGTTCTTCGAGAGAGGACTCTATTACTCAATTGCCTCTTGAGCCCGAAGAAACAGCGGTTGGCAAGAGTTATCCTACGCTTGATCTCGGTACTGATGTTATTTGTACAATTTACTCCGGAGCCGAGGTAAGCGAAGTCCTTGACTACCTCGAAGTTATAGCTGCCCATTGTGACGCTCTGTCCAAGTCGTCGATGTTGTATGTCCTTTTTTGAGGACAGCATATACTTCGTTTTGCCCTCATTCACCGCCAGACCCATTTTAGCCGCTTCCGTCTCAATGTTAGCAAAAGCCTCACTGACGGCTCGCTGAGTTCTGCCAATCACGTCAATGTCATCGGCGTATGCTAACAATTGCACGGACCTCTGGAAGATCGTGCCTCTAGTGTTGGCGTGTGAGTTTCGCACGATCTTCTCCAGGACAATGTTAAAGAAATCACATAACAGCGCGTCGCCTTGTCTAAAACCTTTTTTGACATTGAAGGTCTCGGTGAGTTCGTTAACGACCTTGATGGAGCAGCGAGAGTTCTCCATCGTCATCCTGCACAGCCTGACGAGTTTGGCAGGAATGTCAAAGCCAGACATGGCGCTGTATAGCTCGTCTCTATTCGCGCTATCATATGCGGCCTTGAAATCGACGAACAGATGGTGAGTGCCGATTTGCATTTCTTGGGTCTTTTCCAGGATCTGCCGTAGTGTGAAAATTTGGTCTGTTGTGGACTTTCCTGGCCTGAGGCCACACTGATATGGACCTATCAAATTATTAATGAACGGCTTCAGGCGGGTACACAAAACGGCAGAGAAGATCTTATACGCGATGTTAAGAAGACTGATCCCTCGATAGTTGGCGCAGTTGAAGGGGTCTCCTTTCTTGTGGATCGGACAAACGATACTGAGATTCCACTCGTCGGGCATACTTTCCTCAGACCATATCTTGCAGATGAGCTGGTGCAGGCGCCCCACCAGATCATCTCCAGCTGCCTTAAATATTTCAGCGGGTAAACCGTCCGCTCCAGCAGCTTTGTTAGACTTCAGTCTTGATATTGCTACCTTGACCTCGTCTAAGTCTGGGGGTATTTTGGTCCTCATCGCCGTTTAACAGTCTGCAAGAACGATCTTTCCAGATTCTCAGTATCGACTGCGACTCTACTACCAGATGTCCATTTCCATCCCGACAGGCTTCTGTCCGAGTCTTATGCCCATTGGATAATTGTTTTACCCTTTGATAAAACTTTCGGACGTCATTCCTGCCATAACACCTCTCCATCTCCTCGACCGCGCGCTTCTCATGCTCTTTATTTTTTCTTCTGCGAAGCCGAAGCCGAGAAGCCTCTTAGCTAATTAATTTTACATTATGCCTTTCGGCTTTCGGATTTAAAATTGTACAACCATAAGCCATACAACAAACTTTACCTTAAAACTGACTTAATTATGTCCATTGAGACAGACAAGTGGACCAGGGGGCATATGCCCTGTGAATGCATCATGCACATCCATCTATACGCTCGGGTGTACCAAGAGAAATTAGAGAATGGACACCAGATCATTTGCCGAATTTGGGAAGACGAAAGCAAGTCCGACGACTGGAACATCTCCCTTCACAAAAATGCGATTCTACTTCCTGCAACAACTACAGAGGTGTATCCCTGCTCAACGTCGCCCACAATGTCGTATCCAGCGTACTGTGTGAACGTCTGAAGCCGTTTTGTTGAACTAATCGGCACGTACCAGTGCGGCTTCCGGCCCGGAAGATCGAGTATAGACCAAATCTTCACACTAAGGCAGATCCTGGAGAAGACCAGAGAGTTTCAAATCGATACTCACCACCTTTTCGTCGATTTTAAAGCCGCATGCGACAGCATTCATCGCAAGGAGTTATTCGAAGCGATGGCTGGGTTTGCACCCCGGAAAAAAAATATTCCAGCACATACGCGATGCACCGTGCAGTTCGGTGCAACAACCTCTGAACCGTTCGAAACCTGCACCGGATTTCGGCAAGGAGTTGCGCTGTCGAGTGATTTCTTCAATTTGGTACTGGAGACGATAGTGCCGCGGGCGCCTGTAAGCACGGAAGGCGCTATCTGCTGCAAGTCAGTCCAGCTGTTGGGATACGCTGATGACATCGACATTATCGCGCAGTCCCAACTAGCCGTAGTGGAAGCTTTCACCGCAATTGAGGAACAGACGAAGCAAGCTGGTCCAGAGGTCACCGAGGATAAAACTAAATATATGCTGCCGAGCGAAAAACAATCCGCCGCACATTACCCAAGCCAATTTCGAGGTAGTAAAGGCGTTCGTCTACCTCGGGGCAAACGTAAACTGCACGAATGACATCGTAGTGGAGATCGCCCTTGGCAACGGATGCTACTTCGGTTTTTCGAAACAATTGGGCTCCTGACTCGAAGGACCAAAGTCATGCTCTTCCAAACTCCAATTCTGCCAGTCCTGCTTTATGGAGCCGAAAGCTAGAGACTAAGCAAGACCGCAGAGCTTCTTGTTGCCTTCGACAGAAAAATTCTACGGCCCCGTCTGCAAGGAAGGCAAATGAAGAAGACACAACCGCGAACTCAATTATGTGAGTGTAGCACGGAGGGCAAAAATCCGTCGACTACACTGGCTCGGCCACATCGAGCGAATGGACAACAACGCTCCAGCAAAGAGGGTCTTCGAATCCGAGCCTTCTGGTTCGAGAAGGAGAGGAAGGCCGAACCTGCAGCACAGAGACCAAATCATCGTGGCTGTGAGACAGCTTGGCCTTGATGACTGGAAGCAGCCCGCCCAGGACTCTCACCGATGGAAGGCAGCAATCGCTCGGGCTCGGACGCTTCATGGTTCGGCGGCCTGATAAGTTAGTAAGTAAGTGAACTTAGGCATGAGGCGCAAGATCTACGTCCATATTGTGGAGTGGGCTAACGAGTCGGAGGCCCGTCACACGTGGGTTATTGTACAGCCATTGTGATACCAATAGGGGGAGGGGTCTTGCTTCCAACACCCATTGTCGCAGTTGCCACTGACGTTGACTTATTTGTGGAGGTCTGGTAGTTGTCTGCACCTCCCATGAAGAGATTTCCCTGCTGGACAGGGAATGCCTAGGATACTCGCGAGCTGCGTGCGTTTGTTCTCGGGCAAGTGTGTGTTTTCGTGCTCTTGACGTGACACCAACACGACATGGACATGGATCAAGGCTACGTCCGCCTTCGGAATTCCTGCGCGTGCAGCAATTATCCAAACAGAACGAACTGCCACGTGGCCATGATACCAATCCAATTCAGAATTGTTAACGATAAAATCTCCGGCTACACGGAAAGCACTCGCTTGCAAAGAGGAGCACTTAAATAATTCAAAAATAGCCATCAACACAAAGCACTTCCACTTCCCTGGACACCGCTGCGCTTCTGCTGGTGCCCGCTCAGGAAATGCAAATTTATTCCACATTTCCCCTTGAATACCGGTGAAGGATCCACTTCTGCGAATTTGATTGAATCATCGTGGCACTCTTCATCAGCAGCGCCAGCAATAAACCGAACGACTCTCTTCCAAGGCCGGACTCACTCACCGCCAGCGAGGGCCGGAAAAGCGAAAACTTTTGTGTTAACGTAAGCCGCGCCCAATCACTGGAATGGCAACCCCAGGTGAAAAGTCTGAAAATTCATCAAAACCCAGCAACTTTTTACCACTCGGAGGGCTTACGTCCCGCTGGCGAGGAGTTTCCGAATGACTTTCACGTCGGTGCTGCCGTCGCGGTTGCTATGCGCATCGCCCGAAGGACCTTTGATGACAACTTCTGGCTGAGCATTAAGAAGCCCTTTAGGCGTTTCGGTGTTTGTTTACCTTGACGCTGGCCCCGCCCGTGAGAGGACAGCGTTTGCCGTACGGAGGACATCCTTTCCGGTTTCGTGTTTCGCCGGCTCCACTTTCCACCGCAGGTGTATCGCGATATAGTTAATTAAATTGTTTTTTGCTAATTTTAGCCCGAGGGTGCTTGTGGGCACATTACTTTCTTTCTTTCTGGGGATTAGGGATTTTCTCGTTGGCCCACCGGTTCTGTTTTCCGCCTTCGTGCGTAATGACTGAAGTTGTTTGCATGCGAAATGGGATTTTGGGCTGTCGTCCTTGGGACGAGAGCTGGATAAGTGGAAATTTGAGTTCGGAACTCGGAAGGATTGCGGTTGGTGTGCGTAAATTGAAAACAATTTCGCTTGATTGAGTTGCATTTAGTTTGTCCGACAAAGGAATGGTCGTTCGTTTGATTGATGCTTGGCCTGGATGTGGTATGTGTGCGAGCAGCAGTTTGAAGGACCTCTTCTGTAATGACGCAATCTTGACATTGATCGGCTGGTGTGCTACTTTCATTGATGCCGTGAACATCGAGCGGTTTCGTAATCACCAGAAATTTCCGAGTCCACACAACGGCTGTGATACAGAGTTGTCCAATGGATTCAGAAATCTTCTGTGGAGGTTAGACCTTCTAGAGGACGGGTGGGGGTGGGCGCAGAAAAATTAAGCACTTGTTTGACAGGCGGTGTTGTCTTTATTTCGCAACGATGAGAAGAGAGCTAAAAGTGCAGTGCAGTGCAGTAGCATTCACGATAACCTGATCAGATGGTCCGAATATCATAAGCTTTGTCAACAGATGTCGCTGACCGAATGATCAAAGGCTTTATTTTTGCACAGGGTGCTTATTAACAGATTTTGGTGAAAACCCAGGAGCAACAAATCGATACCCACCACCTGTTAATCGATTTTAAAGGCAGCGTATGATAGCATCTACAGAGACGAGCTATATAGAGCAATGTCTAGTTTTGGCATCCCTACCAAACTCGTCCGTTTGTGTAGGATGACGATGGAGAATGCACGCTGCTCTATCAAGGTCGGTAAAGACATAACCGAGACCTTTGATGTCAAAAAAGGATTCAGACGAGGCGACGCGCTGTCATGCGACTTGTTCAAAACTCAAACGCCAACACCAGAGGAACAATCTTTCAGAAGTCCGTCCAACTTCTCGCATATGCCGACGATATTGACATTATCGGAAGAACGCAGCGTGATGTCAATGGCGCTTTTGTGGGCATTGCATCGCAGGCCGCGAAGATGAGTTTGGCCGTAAGCGAGGGTAAGACCAAGTATATGCTGTCAACGAGAAAGGACACTCAACAGCGACGTCTCGGTCAGAACGTCACAGCAGGCAGAGGTAGTCAAACACTGTGTCTATCTAGGCCCCGCTATCGACTCAGACAATGACAACAGCGCTAAAATCAAACGAAGAATAACTCTTGCCAATCGGTGCTTCTTTGGGCTAAGAAAGCAATTGTGAAACAAAGCCCTCTCTCGAACAACCAAGGTAACGCTCTACAAGACCTTAATCGTCCCAGTCCCGATATATGGCGCGGAGGCATGGACTCTGTCAAAAGCGGATGAAGCAGCTCTTGGTTGCTTCGAGAGGAAAATTCTTCGTGTGATTTTCGGTCCCGTCTGCCTAGGTGGTGAGAGGAGGAACTATACGGGCTGTTCAGCGACATCGACTTAGCCAGAAGAGTGAAGATCCAACGATTGAGATGGCTAGGTCATGTAGAGCGGGTGGAAACCAATGCTCCGGCCCGAAAAGTCTTCGAATCCACCACCGAGGGACGGCGCAGTAGAGGAAGACCGCGACTCAGATGGCGCACGCAAGTGGAAAGCGACCTCAACCAACTATGCGTGCGAAACTGGAGACAGCTAGCTAAAGATCTAGCTGGCTGGAGACGCTTGTTGGTTGAGGCCCAGGTCCACCCCGGACTGTAGCGCCACCTTAAGTAAGTAAGTAAGCTAATTAACATTTCTTTTGAATTAATTTACTCGTCTTACTTTCGCCAACAACATCTTGATAAACCATTCGTAACCTGCTGGGAGATATCAATGCGCTCGCGGGTGTGGATATAACGACATCTGGGAGTGCGATTGGGAGGAACGGTGATCCCTGTCGGAGCTCGGATTGGGAAAAGGTTTGTGACTTCTGCTGTGCTGGCATGTCCATAATGAACGCCATCTTTCCCTACAAAGGCGTCCACAAATGCACTTGGTACCATCGGAGTCTTCGGTGGAATTGGTCGAAAGTCAATGGGTAATTATCATTAATACCTCTCGTCTCATTAAGGTGGGATGAGACATGAGACATTGATGGATATCGTGTAGTGGACAGAATCACTAAAATTTAACAAGTACAAAGAAACTGGTTGCGTTCCTATTTGGACCACTGAATCAGTGTCACATCCCCTTCTGTTGCGCTTGGGTGTTTGAAGAGTTATCGCCGTTTGCCTTTAATTCCTGGATCAGTTGAATTCGAACTAATTGCAGGAAAGCGACGCGAAATTAGTCTTGTTGCTTCAATTAGTCAAAATTGCTCATGTTCATGTGTCTGCAAAAGGCCGAGTTGTTGTGAGCGACACGAGATCGACTGGCTCGAAGACTCCGGCATACTCTTGCGGGGAGCGGTGAAGATTTGGGCACATCTTGAGTATCGGTGGCGTATCGTTTACTGAGCCAGTGAACTAACAAGAGCAGACTGCGAGCGGTTCTCTCACTTTCTTACTTATAAGACCGGCGGCTCATAGAAAGTCCGATCCTGAGCAATTGGTGACGGTCCTGGCGGGGCTGCTTCCAGTCAACAAGGCCAAACAGCCTTACATCTGCGATGACTTGGTCTCTGTGCTGAAGGCTCGGCCTTCCTCTTCTTCTCCAACCAGAAGGCTCAGCTTCGAAGACCCTCTTTGCTCGGGCGTTGCTGTGCATTCGCTTGATGTGGCCGAGCCAGTGTAGTCAACGGCTTTTTGCCCTCCGAACTACATCCACATCCTTGAGTTCACGGTTGTGTCTTCTCCTCCATTCGCCTTCCTCGCAGCCGTGACCATATATCCGACGCAGAATTTTCAGTTCGAATGCACCAGCAGTTCTAAGACTCTGAAACTGACTTTGGTCCTTCGAGTCAGTAGTTTCGAGCCCAGTTGCTTGGACAAACCGAAGCAGCATCTGCTGCCAAGGGCGATTCACTAAAAAACATTCGTAAAGCTTACGTTAGCCCGAGGTAGACAAACTCCTCTTCTTTTTCTTCTTTGATTATCGCTAAAGTCCGGAGTGGACATGGGCCTCAACCAACATTCCTCTCCAGCCAGCACGATCTTTCGCCACCGGCCTTCAGCTGCGCACACCAAGTTGGATGAGCTCCTTTTCCACTTGTGTGCGCCATTTTGTGCGAGGACGTCCTCTGTTGAGCTGTTCCAATGGCTCGGTGTCAATGACTCTTCTTCGACAAATTCCTCTACTACCTCCAAATGGGAGCTGTCGATTGTGACTTTTTGGACTAGACGGTGCGTGGCGGATCGTTGTTTGCTCGACAGGATATATTTTGTCTTGTCCTCGTTGACCTCTAGACAAGCTCGCCTCGCCTGTTCCTCAATTGCCGTGAAAGCTTCCCCTACGGTACGTTGGGACCGCGCGATAATGTCGATGTCATCAGCGTATCCCAACAGCTGGACTGACTTGCAGCAGATGGTGCCTTCCGTGTTTACAGCCGCCCGCCGCACTATCGTCTCCAGTACCAAATTGAAGAAATCACACGACAGCGCATCTCCTTGCCGAAGCCCGGTGCAGGTTTCGAACGGTTTGGAGGTTGTTGTACCGAACTGCTCCGTGCATCGCGGATGTGTCGGTTTAATTTTTTTCCGGGATGCCGACCCAGCCATCGCTTCGAAGAACTCCTTGCGATGACTGCTGTCCTAAGCGGCTCTGAAATCGATGAAAAGATGGTGAGTATTGATTTGAAACTCGTTGGTCTTCTCCAGGATCTGCCTTAGTGTGAAGATTTGGTCTATAGTCGATTTGCCGGGCCGGAGGCCGCACTGGTACGTGCCGATTAGTGCGGTGCAAAAGGGCTTCAGGCATTCACAGAGTACGTTCGTTATACCACCAGGATGGAGCTTCCTTGATTGATATGTCTTCAGCCTGAAAGGCGCTGCAATGGCTGGGTAATCGGAAGGACAGCTGGGTGTTGAAATCCTTGGAATAGATGCGTTAATCTTTGAACTGTGAAAGTACACAGTGGACCCTTGATCGTCTGGTGTTCAGACTGACAGCAAGACCTGGGAGAGGATGTCGGTTGACAAGTTCTTTTCCTCGAGGCGTAGTTCAGATAGGTAGGTATTCAATAGCTCTAACTACTAAGGAGCGTATCCAGAGCGAAGTTCTTCCAGAAATACAGCGACCTCTACCCGATCACCATATTAGCTGGCAGCTGTCTCTGAGTATTTCTGTCGGTGGAAGGATGATGTTTTCAAATCAGCGGAGGGAGCTGTCCGTAGTGCTTCTCTAATGCATACGCGGACCAACCATGAGCTTGACGGTGTAGTTCACCAAACCGTGCCATCACACAGCAGCATGGGGCTGACTACCGATGCAAAAAGACCAGCCGGGTTGCAGTTCCCATTAGCACCCGATCGGAGGCCTTCTAAACACGATCCAGTTCCGCGTGGCTTCTAGTAACCAATTTGAGCTGCTATTCAGCTGAGTGTTCCATTCCGTTGAAAATTCAGTCGGACCATAAAATGCGATCTCTGCGAAACCTCCTCCAGCCAGCCATGTGGAAGGATCATCCGACGATGGCCCTTTTCGAAAATCTAATTACCTCTGTGCGGACTGAATCAAATGAATTAATTTTAATCAACGTCATAATTTGCACATCAAGCCATCCGCTCATATTCCGGATTAATGAGTCCATTTAAAATCACATCAAATCGTCCTTCTTCACGCGAAATATAAAAACCGGGTCTGCCCGCGCCCGCACAGCGGTTACACAATTGAACTCCTTGTCGTGTGAAATAAAATGTGCCTCTTTTTTGCAAGTCATCTTTAATTAATGAGGCGGGCCACATAATAAATGAGCTTGCCTCAATTATCCGCACGGTCAGTTAATTACGCGAATCCTTTGGCATCACAAAAAAGGGACTGTAACGCCGCAAGAAGCGTGAAGGCGGCTTCCACATATGTAGTCGCGAACCGGGCGGGGCTGGTCGGATTCATGGCACGCGGGGGAAATTTATAACGCACAAGGGCGCCGGGGCTGTTGAAACGAGGTGTCCTTAAATGAACGCGATTAACGCATTATTGTGGGTGGAATGAACGGTGGGTGTGATGTGACAACGTTTTATGGGTGAAATTATAATCGAGGAGGCCATACAAATTGAGGGAGTGCTTTTCAGTTTTTCGCGCTCATCTGTGCGGAGTGCTTAATTTGTGGGAACATGAAACATCTGTTCGAGGGTTGCACTAGCAGGTTCGATATCCGCCGGGATTTCGAAGCATGGAAATGGAGTGCAAGTGAAACGTTCCAAAGTTACTTCCACGATAAGCTCACACTCGCCAACAAAATAAAGTTCGAGGACGATAGGTATTTAGTACAGGACGTAGAGGTATTTCAGATAAGTCAGATTCCGCATAAGGGTATGTGTCGGTAGTTCACAGCTGTAATCGGGACGATTTTCAACGGTTCAGAAATAATGACTTTGATGTGAGAAATGAAGAACGTGGAAGACCACCAACAAATTTTGAAGACGCCGAATTGCAAACGATATTGGATGGCTGATGACACTTTGAGTCAAAAGCAAGGGGCAGCAATGTTAAATGTTGCACAGCAAACAATTTTTTGACCGTTTAAAAGCTATGGGAGAGATCCAAAAAAGAGTCTTCGACACCGAGCCATTGGGACAGCGCAACAGAGGACGTCCTCGCACTAGATGGCGCACACAAGTGGAAAAGGACCTCAACCAACTTGGTGTGTGCAACTGGAGGCAGCTGGCGAAAGATCGTGCTGGCTGAAGAGACATGTTGGTTGAGGTTAGTCCGGGACAACCATCAACATCGACTGCAAAACCAGATCAATTCGGCAAGAAGACTATGCTGTGTGTTTGGTGGGACCAGAAAGGTGACATGTAGGCGTTCTGGAAACAACCACACTCCATGTTGAGCATTAACCAACCACGCACCTTCATTTATGACCACAAACCTTTCGATCGGACGCTGGAGCTGCCTGGGTAACTAACCTGAGTTAAATCAGCTACCTAAGGTAGCGTTAGTCTTTGCCGCACGCTCCAGCACTTTAACACCCAGTCCACATACTCAACAAAAAGTAGAGGGCACCAGACGTACCCTTGGCGAAGTCCAGCGCCTTCTGTGGAAGGCTTGCATTAGGCACCGTAAACACGAACTCAGACACAAAATGGGACTCACAAGATTACCCTGCATAACACGAGCTCCTAAAACCTGGTGGAACCGTTAATACTGATCGCTACCGACCTCAAATGAACCATGCATTGTTCGAAAAACGACCAGAATTGGCCAGAAGACACGGCAGGTAATTTTGCTCCATGACAATGCACCTGCACACAAAGCACGTGGCTAGGAGCAGCTACCCCACCCGCCGTATTCACCAGACTTGGCTCCTTCCGACTACCATTTGCTTTTACCGATGGGACACGCATTGGCTGAGCAGCACTTCGATTCGTACGAAGAAGTCGAAAATCGGGTGTCTGATTGGTTTGCTTTAAAAGACGAACAATTTTACTGGCGTGGTATTCACAAATTGCCAGAAAGGTGGTCAAAATGTGTAGAAAACAATGGCCAACACTTTGAATAAAATGTTTTTACTTTTCCATTAATAATTAGTGTTTTATTTTCAAAATCTCATTTTATACCGGTCCTACTCAATTGAAAATTCTGTAAATTAATAAATGCATTATCTTTTATCCCATTCTTTTCGCCCGTCCTACCTTAAGCCGTAATTAATTCCCCATTGAGCAGCATCATGTGACAGTGACAATTCCAACAGCCACAGTTCCCCATGTGCCTCGACATGTGCGGTCTTTCTCATGCCCTCCTCTGAGCAAAGCTCAATCTCCTGCGAAGGATTCAATAGCAAAAAAAAAAATCCCATCGAAATACTGACATCATTTATATTCCAATCCGGTTACATCAGTCGACCGTTAATTAAAAGATCTTAATTGCACCAATAGCAGTTGTCACGGCCATCCAGTGACGCGAATTAACAATAATTAATGCATTTAACAGTCTCCGACTGAACGCGCTCCTAGTGAACGCCACCGAAGGGAACTTTTAAGTTTTCCCGCATTTAATTGTGTTTGTTTTTGATTATATTCTCGCTAAGTGGATTTTAAATGTGATTAATGTTGTGCAGATAATTTAAGCTCGTCACCCAGCCATACGCCCGCACGTGTGCGCGTCGAATCAATTACCGCACGGTTCGTTCATCGTTCGTGCAAAATTGAGACTTAATTCGCTTGTGGTAACTCTGCGGTAGGATGGTGACTAATATTTTTTTTCCCGATGCCTATCCTGCCTTTCGTTGCCTGGTCCTCGCGAGAGTAAGTGCAGCGCTCCTGATGGACGGAATGTTGATGTGGAGGATATTAAGCCGGATGTGCGGTGCTTTGACGTTTGATTGAAAAATTAATCCGGATGGAGGAAAATATTGATTTTCGGCAACGAAGGTGAAAGTGAAAATTTGCAAAATTACTCTGTTGGCAGCCATCAAGGTGTGTATGGATGAGAAGCATGTTCATTATCATTGTAGGCGGCGTCCCGTGGATGTGGTATCCATCTTCAGAGGAGCACATCGTGTCTTTAAGACACCGCCACTGAGTTCAATAAATTCCCTGAAGGCCAAATGCCCCCGTTCTCCATTTCCAGCCAATGACTCCACTGACGTCCACAAATGTCTAGAAAAAAACACCCCCTGACCTCCTCACATTTCCGAGAAGCACTAGCACTTAAAGTGATTTCAGTGAATGCTTTTAGAAGTTGTTTTCAATCAGTCCATCATCTTTCGCCCGTAAGTATCCATTAAACATCCTCCTCCGTTTCCGGTCCACAGGCACCATGGACTCGGGGAAATCCCCCAAAAGGCTGGCCCCAATTTCACGAATCGTGCCCATCATTGAATGTAATTGTTTGCAAGCGGGCGGACCCACCGGTCCTGTTCAAGCAGTGACGGAATTCTGATGGGATATCTCTTAAACTAGTGGCGCTTATTTAATTCGTTAATTAATTTTGCAAATCTCCATAATTTGGAATTTTCGAAAATTGCATGTGCAGCCCCTGGAGTGCGGCGAACCAGGGGGCGGCGGGAATTCGAAACTATTCGGTTTTTGGTGTGATTAGCTTGCGCGCTTTTAATTGGAATTTGAACTAATTTTCGAATGTTTTTTTGAAAACAAGAGCTCTTTAATTATGGCTAATGGTGTATTTTTGACCGTTGGCATGGCGATATTAATTCATTGCAAAGGGCGTTTCGTTTGCTGTTCATCGCGTTCTAATTATGGCACCGCTTTTCAGCGCAAAATTCATATGTTCTGTGGGACTTGATGACTTTTCCAAATAATAGAGAAGCTAGAGTGGATTGTTGTGCAATAGGAGTATCCTGCGGTCCCATGAAAGAGTCGTTCAAGTTGGACACATCCTACTAGGTCGTCAATAGGAGCTGGGATGTCATAATTAGAATCAAGGTGGCCCGTGGCATTGTAGGTATGTGGAGTCAGAGGTTTGATCCCTGCTCTGTACGACAAAAATAATGTTTACGGCCCCATTTCTTTCGAGTCACTGAAAATGCTCAAGGAGTACTCCTGCCTACAAAAAGCTTCTCAAACTTGGCCGTTCGGAGTCGGCAAACATCTGTGGTGGTTGCTAAGAAACTAGGCCCTGTCCCTCCACGTGCTGTAGCGCTACCCCACACACAAGTGTAGTCACCGAACCGGACAAGTGAGCGAGAAGAAGTAAAACCAAAGACAAACAACTCTCTGCTTGTGTGTCGTTTATTAACAGAAGATGTAATGTATGTTCGCTGAGACATTTATACTCTCGTTAGATTGCAGTACATTTAATGTAATTAAAATCTTAGGAGACATTTCGGGTGAATCATACGATCAGATAGCGACAAATATAGTGTGATGCAAGAAGAGAACAAATACAGTCTCGCAACAAGGTATGCAACTGAAATAGTTAAATTAATTTTTTCGACTACACAAGTGTAGTCCCTCGACGCTTGTTATTTTCCGCAGCATATTTGCCTCAATCGCTGCCGTATATAGGCCGTCTAAAGGGGATATTGCGCCCATGCCATGATGGTAGTCATTGAAAACATCACCTTGAAGTGCAGTCGTTCAACACACGGTTGGCTGATGAAAGTCAGATGTGAAGCATTGTCACATAAAATTCGAACCGTCTGCTGACATCCAGAGCGATCATTGATCTTTGACACAGCCGCAGCCAGAAGAATTTGCTGATCACTGTTTGTCACATTGGAAGATGTTGGTGTGGAGTTTGAAGAGTGCAGTTGATTGTGGTGTAGGAGAGAATGCTGATGACCTTACCATGAACGGCATAGGTGTGCGCTGGGACATTGATCCTGAGAGTGCTCACTTGAAAGGCAATTGTTGCATAGTGCCTTTCCTCGTTTTGATGTCGGGTGTCATCGAAACTTGTCGCAGCTGAGAATTCAAAGAATAATGCTCATCACTGATATCTGTGATGGTAAATGCCAAGTTTGATTTGAACTTAGATCTCGTCATGTAACTTGAAGTTGCTTGGTGAGCACTAATGGCGTCCAAGGAACGACACCAAGTTTCAAGAAAGTCGAATCGAATTTTGGTACTTCATCTTTTGTTAACGAGAGTTCCCATTGACGATGGTTTTCTTGGGCCACGTTGATCATTGGGAGATGCACAAGCCAGTTGTCACAGGTTTTCAGTGTCTTCAGCGAGTGAACGTTTTTCTGGCTGGTGTCCAGTCATGCTCGCATTTTGACTGCTGACTCAGACGATAACCTTGGCTGTTTCAACAGCGCTTTGAAATGAGCATCAGCGATGACGCTCTCAATGGTGGTATACCGGTTTTTATTCAAAGTATTGGCCATTGTTTTCTACACATTTTGACCACCTTTCTGGCAATTTGTGAATACCACGCCAGTAAAATTGTTCGTCTTTCAAAGCAAACCAATCAGACACCCAATTCTCGACTTCTTCGTAGGAATCGAAGTGCTGCTCAGCCAATGCGTGTCCCATCGATGAAAACAAATGGTAGTCGGAAGGAGCCAAGTCTGGTGAATACGGCGGGTGGGGTAGCTGCTCCCAGCCAAGTGTTTTGTGTGCAGGTGCATTGTCTTGGAGCAAAATTACCTTGCCGTGTCTTCTGGCCACTTCTGGTCGTTTTTCGATCAATGCATGGTTCAAATTGATCACTTGTTGTTGTCGGTAGCGATCAGTATTAACGGTTTCACCAGGTTTTAGGAGCTCGTGGTACACCACACCTTTCTGGTCCCACCAAACACACAGCTTTGTCTTCTTGCCGAATCGATCTGGTCTTGCAGTCGATGTTGATGGTTGTCCCGGATTAACCCATGATTTCTGCCGTTTAGGATTCCTAAAATAAATCCATTTTTCATCGCCAGTAACAATCCGATGCAAAACCGACTTTCTTGCATGTCTTTGAAGCAAAATTTCACAAGTGTTTTTTCGGTTTTCCATCTGTCTTTCATTCAATTCATGTGGCACCAATTTTCCACGCTTTTGGATCTCTTCTTCTTTGATTGGCGCTGCAGTCCGGGGTGGACCTGGGCCTCAACCAACATGCCTTTGCAGCCAGCACTCCAGCTGCCTCCAGTTGCGCACACCAAGTTGGTTGAGGTCCTTTTCTACTTGTGTGCGCCATCTAGTGCGAGGACGTCCCCTGTTGCGCTGTCCCAATGGCTCGGTGTCGAAGACTCTTTTTTGGATCTCTCCATAGCTTTTAAACGGTCAGAAATTGTTTGCTGTGCAACATTCAACATTGCTGCCATTTGCGTTTGACTCAAAGTGTCATCTCCATCCAATATCGTTTGCAATTCGGCGTCTTCAAGCTTTTTTGGTGGTCTTCGACGGTCTTCATTTCCGAAATCATTATTTCTGAACCGTTGAAACCATCTTTTGCATGTTGCTTCTAATAGAGCATGGTCACCATATGCATCGACAAGCATTCGATGCGACTCTGCGGCACTTTTCTTCAAATGAAAACAAAAAAAATTAATGCTTTCCGCAAATCGTCACTTTCTGGTACAAAATTCGACATTTTTAACACGATGGAAAAATATGATTTTGTCTGTTCAATGACTAGATGTATACTAAATATTTTTCACAGATGTCATACCAAACAAAAAAAATAGGGGCTCGTTCGCAACAAATGTTCCCTATCGAGACATTTGTATCTTGACGCTCACTCCATACCGGTATACCTGGTAGTAGCTAATGGGAAATGATTTGATCACATTCAGTGCTCCAGCATGTAGACTGCATTGAATTTAATGCAAGTCCTTAGCGCCACTTAGCGTGGTTTCTTGGTGCTTTAGAGAAAAAAAACTGTGGCTTCGTCGTACACGAACACGAGGAGGTCCTTCGACGTGGTAGAGCGATTCCCACTCGAGATAGAGAGGAATCCGCTCAGGAGCGGTGTTTCTCTTGGTGGCTGCATTAAAAGTAGCCGTCGACAGAATTGAAAAAGAAACTGAACTAGCAACAGTTTCATGGCACAAACATGAGATGCAATGGAACACGCGAAGACGGTAGAATAGCAGGTCGTCCGAGCACTACAAGGCGGAGAGTAGTCCCAGAGCAGTTCCCGACAGCTGGGGAATAGTTGGGGCGACCTGAAACTCAGTGTGAGCAATCGCACACGGTGGCGCGTTTGCGTAGTAGATGCCCTAGGACCCACAGAGGGACACTGGAGCTAGGTAAGTAAGTAAGCATACACAACACGGATAAGCGCCGAGCAAGCCGTTGTTTCTGAAGTGGGCCATATTTTGAAGTCCAAAGGTCTACACTTCTTATTCAGGCCAAAACGTCATAATTCATTGCTTCACGAATTTATCATTCCTTACAGCACGCTTCTCAATCAGATGTCCCTTCAACACCATCGGCATTCATCTTCAAAGTGGCATTTGCCAGAAATTCCCCAACATTCCACCCAAAAGCAGACCTTTCACTTCCTCCGCCCCAACTGATATCAAAAAGGGATCCGGCCTAATTACACCAAAAATTAGCATCGCAAAATGATTGATAAGACGCGGAATGAGAAGCGGGAACGTGTCCTTTTTTCGGCCCCCCACTTGACTCAAGCTCCTCAGTTGACAAAGGAAATGCGAACGTTTCCCAGAAGCACATTTCAATTTGGAAAATGTTCAATTAATGCCAAAAGTTGAACGTCGAAATTAGGGATATTAATCGGCGAAAATCTGCGCCGTCCTTAATCGCTCGAAAGGCAATAAAGCTCCCCAACTTATGTATCGCTCGCTGATGTGCATACCCTTCTCGAGTGATCGCCTTTGTTCGTGAAGGTATCACCGAGTAATTGTCCTTTTTCCGAAGAAAACCATTCGTCGTTGCTGTCTGGTTGTTTTTTTGTTTTCTTGCAAAGCATCCTCGGAGGAATGACTCAAGTTTAACGACGCCATTAAGGCCGGTGTGCGGTGCCGATGAACTGCCTTTCGCTTGTCGCTCGGGGAATTGAAATTACTTTAGAAGCCTTGTGAAATGTTATCCGTCGCATCGGCATTCGACGGAGATGAGCGCGGCTGCTGGCAACAGCATGTGGCGCTGTTTCGGGTGAAGGGTTTATTCGAGTGTAAGGCGAATTATAGCGCAGACTGGATCGGCAGATTGATGAAGGGCCGCGCTTGCGAGGGATTTCGCTGATGGATGGGAGGGCTTTCGCGGGTCATTTTTCAAAGCTGAGTACAACTCTGTGTCAGTCTTTAGTTTGTTGGCATTCACGAGGCACTTGTGGACCAGCCATCGGATGGTCAACACTAATCCGGCACATTTGCCCAAATGGAGTAAAAAGGCAGGTACCTCTGTCTGCAGGTGTTTAGGTCTTACAGCACTCAATTTATCAGCATCTTCTCCGTTCAAGGTCCTGCTTCTTCTAATCAAGTCCAGTGGAACCCCTCGTCAACTGTTATGCGCTGCAAGCTGCCAGCTAATGTCAAACACTCTCAGACGCATCTTCCGAAATTGGAAGCACGAGGAACGCCCGGTTTGAGTGCCATTGGTAGCCGTCGGGAAATTGGCAAGAAACGAATCCTCCAACCGCTTGACACCGCCGTAGTGAGATCCATTCTGCTGCATGAGGCAATCCAAACAGGCCATCATCTCCATCAGTAGCGCTTGACAAAAGCCTCAAGCTTACACCTAGTGACATCTTCTGGCAACAGGATGTGTTGACATGATCCTCCCAGAAAAGGCCGGACACACCCTTTCGCCTGAAAAAATGTACTTTCTGCCAAGCAAAGTGCACCAACGAGAATGGGATGGTCTGTGCATCCAGAGCAGAGTTGTTGATTGCCCTCAAGTTGGCGAGATGCCAGCAACGATTCCTGGGAATGTCAAGTTGACATAAGGCCCCACGCGGCCCTCTCTGGATTGCCTCGACTGCAACCGCTTAGAGGTGAACCAATGTATGCAGCGGCCCCTTGTCCAGGACCCGGTCCTCCAGGTTCAGGGGTTTCGCGTCTGGCTAACTTCCCCCTATAAAAATAGTCTAGTTCAGAAACGGCATCAAGCATCAGATACGGATAACCCTACTGCTGAAGACCATGGACAACGAAACAAAGACAACGATTTTCGGTTCTGCACGTGGAATGTGAGGTCACTTAACAGACCACGTGCAGCCGATGAACTTGAGGAGGCCCTAGGAGCCTATAAGGCGAAGATCACTGCCATCCAGGAAGTGCGATGGGATGGGCCGGGCAAAAAGACGATGAACACCTGCGACATCTGCTGCGGCGACTGCTACAAAGAGGGAAGGCATCGCTTGTTTGGATGCGGTTTTGTTGTTCGAGGCAGACTTAGGCAAGAAGCCTTGAGCTTTAGATACATAAGCGAGCGCCTCACAACAATCCGCATCAAGGCAACATTTGGCAACATCAGACTAATCTGCACCCACGGCCCAATGGACGACTTCTATGATCTCCTAGAAAGAACATGCAATCAGTGCACAGCTACTACACCAATATCGATTCTAGGAGATCTCAATGAAAAGCTGGGCAAGGAAGACGTCTTTCCGATGACTCTAGTTAAGACTAGCTAGAGAAAACGCAGTCTACGTGACAACACGTCCGACAATGGACTCAGGCTGTTGGACTTCGTAACGGAGCGAAACCTTTCTGTAGCCAGTACGCGGTTCCCTCACCAAACAACATTCACGAAGGGACCTGGCGGTGCCCTGATCATTCAATCGAGGTAATAGTACGAACAACATCGGTACTGAGATTAAACCCAGAATAACTCTTGCCAACCGCTGTTTCTTTGGGCTCAAGAGGCAATTGAGTAGTCGAGCCCTCTCTCGAAAGACCAAGCTCACATTATATAAGACCTTGATCATCCCTGTCCTGCTGTATGGCGTGGAAGCTTCGACTATCTCAGTAGCGGACGAAGACGCACTTGGTCGCTCCGAGAGAAAAGTTCTGCGTTCAATCCTTGGCCCTGCTTGGGTTGAAGGTTTCTGGAGAAGATTCAACCACGAACTGTACGGGCTGTATAGCGACTTGAGTCTACTCAGGCGTCTGCGGATTCAACGCCTAAGATGGCTTAGCCATGTAGACACTGCTCGAGCCCAACGAGTTTTCGACTCCGAACCAGTGGGACAACGCAATAGAGGACGACCACGAAGCCGATGGCGCACTCAAGTGGAGAAGGACCTCAACCAACTTGACGTGCGAAATTGGAGGCAGCTGGCTAAGGATCGTGCCGGCTGAAGAGGCTTGTTGGCTGAGGTCCAGATTCACCCCAGACTGAAGCGTCACAAGAAGAAGAAGAAGAAGATGGCCACATTTCTTTGAATTGAAGGCAGGTCGTGCCTTCTAGCCATTTGTCATTGTAGGTCTTAACTGTGTCTGAATCTTGAGAAGATGTTAGGCTGGACTGTGGTACCCCTGCTGTTGATAGGGATGAGGTTGTTGCACACCTGGTGAGTTCATCGGCTTTGCAGTTGCCTAGTATGTCACAGTATCCCGGGACCCAAGTGAGGCTCAACCATCTCGTTAAGTGACAGCTCGCAATTAAGGCTTTTTTTGAGTAAATCATGACATTGTCCAGCCTCTTTCCGAACAGAAGGTGACATGCCTTTTTGAGCCATGACAACGCTTGAAAAACGCTACATTGACCAGGGAGCGAGTTGAGATCTTGGGAATAGACACCCGCACCCATCCCTTCGTTAATCTTCGGAGATCATCCAACGTCTGCCTATCAGATATCCAGTAGGATCTGGAGGGAATGCTGATCGAGAATTCCTTCTCGAAGATAGACTGGGGCGGTCAGTGTCGCTAGGTAGGTGGTTGAATTCCTTGAGAATGGTTGAGTTCAGACCACAGACGGTGTGTTTTGAGTCTCAAGGCTGTACTAGCTTTTCCCGAATAGTTCCAGTGTTGGATGGTTGAGGAGTACTTCTCAGTGCTCCACCGATGCACAAGCAGGCCAGTCTTTGTACGCGATTGAGTGCCTTGCAGTTGATAGCTTTGTTTAGTGCTGTCCACCAAACTGAGACTCATATCATTGAATACTCATACTCTTCAAATATAAACAGGGAACAGAAAAGACGGAGGTCGACCGAGAGCAGGGCGTTTTAAGGATGATCGTTGCTCATGGATAGCGGAGTAGGTTGGTAACTAAACGGATGAGCTGCACAATAGTCTCTTCGAGTCGTGGTTGATGGACTCGTTCCAAGGGGAAGCAGACTAGGCACTAAAGTTGAACGCTGCCACAGTGTGTGTTCTTTAATTTCTACTCCCTTACCCATGGTTTTGAGATTTTCCTTTACTGGGCAGTGTCTAGCAAGGATACGAATTTGACTCCTTGTGCATTACCGGACGTGTTGTTTCGCTCCATTAACGGTTGACCATGTTCCTGAGCCAATTATTTAGCTCTTAGCGATGCTGATGCGTGTGCAGCAGAATAGTCGTGCCTTCATGAATGGTGGTGCGGATTATTTTCTGACTAGAAGGTGTGCTCTTTCGTTGCCTGAATGACCACTGTGACCTGGTATCCAATCGAAATGGACTCTGTTTGTGTTGCCCAGCTGTTGTAGCAGTAATAGGCAGTCCCATACTGGTTCGGAGTCGACTTCTTGGTTTGTTTGTGGGCTAAAAGAGCAGTTTTGCTGTTTTGTTGGTGTTGACTCCGTATACTCTAGCTCCAAGGCGTTCATCTGTTTTGGAGCCGTCCGTGTACCAGATGAGGGCCTCGCGGATAAAAATGGGCCTGTTGTGCTCCCAGTTCTGTCATGAGGTTGTATCTGAAAAGACAGCTGTCAAGGGCAGATATTTTCAGGTTTTCTCGCCTATTCCGTTCGTTGAAGTCAGGGTGGATTAGCCTGTGACATTCAGCGTCTGGTACGCTCTACATGAAACGCACCCTCAGCCTCTGGGACGTTTCAGACCCACAAAAAGTTCTTGCAGTCACCTCTTCGAATCATAGGCTAAAGTATCGTAACATCCCCACTATTTGTGAAATAGATCCTCTAGGCCATACTTGCAATGGAGAAGACCAAGTCACCTCCGGTTGGAGCAATGTGTCCGACGGATATGCACGTGCCTTGTTGTTTTCCTTAAGCGGTCCGTTCTGCTGGAATCAAAGTGAGTTTATTTCTTAGTGTTCCTTGAATCTAAATCAAATCGCACGCTTATGCAGTGCAAACAGAGCAAGTCAATTGACTACTTCCCGCAGGACGTTGTCAAATATTCGCGATAGAACATCTGTAAGCATTGTGAAATCGATCTCCGCTGGTGCACACCCCTCTGCCCCCGTCGCGGACCGCTGGCAATTGAAATTTACACAACACGACAAGACAAGACCACATTTACATGATTGAGGCCCCAGCACAGGCACATCTCCTCTGACACAGTGGCCGCCCTCCCTCGCATTAGCTTCATAATTCTGAGCAATTTTTTATTGAATTTCGCTTGCTTCCGTCGCGCATGGATGTCCTCGTCCCCCCTCGACCGTGAAACAAACAAATACCATCAAAAGAATGAAAACGGGATGAAATAACTTGTATACTATGATCCTCCGCCCATCAGCCCATCCGGCCCGCAATGGGCGGGGGAATTACATCAAAGAGTGTCCCGAAGGCGAAAGCTAATTTTTCTGTCCTCCTCTTGTCGTCTTCTCGGGTTTCGCTCTCTCCAACGCACAGCCCGTCACCCGCTGGAGATTATGTAAATATTTATGGTGTAATGGAGGAATTACCTGGGTGCGGGTGGATTCCAGTGCCGTCGCACCTCCCCCCGCCCGGCTTGAATTGCAAACATGCATTAGTAAGTAAATTCAATTTGTTCTTACCTTCGCCCGGGAAATTAGAGCAGCAGGGAGCAATGTGAAATTTTATTACGCCAGGTTCCAGGATTCCCGTAGTTCGCCGACAGACAGGGTGCCGGGCGGTGTTCCTGTGTTTCGGCAAACAAACGTAGTTACGTGCAAAACATGCAAATTTCATGCGAAAGTGTTTGCTGAGAGCTTCGCATTTTTCTGCTTCGGATAAATGCTCTTCTAGTTCATTCTTTGTTCGGGTTTTTTTTTGCCGTGCTTTTGTGTTTTTACTGCGAACTCAGCGGGGCGTGTGAAGTGCCGCTGTTAACCGTCTAGTGTTTCATGCAGCGTACGAGTGCCGTCTCTGGCATGGAGCAGATGAGCATGCGGGGGCAATATGAGCATCCATGTGGGGAAGAGAGGAGAGACAGCTGAGCCTTGAAAGGGGCAGACGCCCTCGACGTCTAGGTGAAGAACGTCAATGAGGGTTGTCTATTTGTTTTTGTTCCCTTGACCTCTGTTAGGCGCGTGATACGCTCACACCCGTGGTGTGGGGAATAACACGAGGGGGCACAGCGAAGCGAAGCTGACGCAGACGGTCGTTGGCTGGTGGATTATCATAGCCGCCGAATTTTAGGTCATAAGTGAGAGATTGAGGGTGATACAGGGGCTTTTGCTCAGCAACGACCACTTGGGTAGTACGCACGGTCACGATTGCAGATAGTCAACAGTTTCGCGGGGACACCAAACGGGAGACTGAAAAACGTTGTAGTAGGAGCCAAGATATGAGGTTTGGTTAGATTGCCTTGAAGCGATTGATAAAGCGATTGAAGACAGCTTACACGTCCTGCAGTGGACTACCTTTAACTGTGCTGCAGATGTTCATCTCATTGCGAGCCTATACCTCATCGCCTTGTCGCCAGTGAACCTGGTGGGTAAATATTAAGCGACATACTCTAGAGCAATTCTTATGTAATATAATAATATAATAATATGGGTGGCGCTACAGCCCGTAGAGGGCCAAGGCCTAGCTTCTCAGCAACCACTCGTGTTGTGCGTGCTATTGTTCTCACACGAGTGGAAAGGACCCACAGTTTTATGCCGATTCCGAACGGCCCGGTTTGGGAAGCTTTCTCTAGACAGGAAATACTCTTTGAGCATTGTCAGTGAGTCGAAAGAGGTGGGGCCGTGAAACTTGTTTTTGTCGCTCAGAGCTGGAATCGAACCTTCGACGTCGAGGTTGGAGTCGACGCAAATACCCACAAAGCCACGGGCCACCACTGGCGGTAATCACCTTACGTTAAATTCCGGTTTCGATCTACGGACATCCCACGTAGAGTCAGATGTTATTCTCGTTCTTCTTTTTCTTTTTATGGCGCTACAGTCCGGGGTGAACCTGAGCCTTAACCAACAAGCCTCTCCAGCTGGCACGATCCCTAGCCAGTTGCCTCCAGGTTCACACTCCAAGTTGGTTGAGGTCCTTCTCCACTTGAGGGCACTATCGGCTTCGTGGTCGTCATCTATTGCGTTGTCCCACTGGTTCGGAATCGAAAACTCGTCGGGCTCGAGCAGTGTCTACATGGCTAAGCCATCTTAGGCGTTGTATCCGCAGACGCCTAACTAGACTCAAGTCGCTGTACAGCCCGTACAGTTGAATGGTTGAATCTTCTTCTCCAGAAACCTTCAACCCAAGCAGGGCCAAGGATTGAACGCAGAACTTTTCTCTCGGAGCGACCAAGTGCGTCTTCGTCCGCTACTGAGATAGTCGAAGTTTCCGCGCCATACAGCAGGACAGGGATGATCAAGGTCTTATATAAGGTGAGCTTGGTCTTTCGAGGGAGGGCTCGACTACTCAATTGCCTCTTGAGCCCAAAGAAACAGCGGTTGGCAAGAGTTATTCTGGGTTTAATCTCAGTACCGATGTTGTTCGTACTATTACCTCGATTGAATGATCAGGGCACCGCCAGGTCCCTTCGTGAATGTTGTTTGGTGAGGGAACCGCGTGCTGGCTACAGAAAGGTTTCGCCCCGTTACGAAGTCCAACAGCCTGAGTCCATTGTCGAACGTGTTGTCACGTAGACTGCGTTTTCTCTAGCTAGTCTTAACTAGAGTCATCGGAAAGACGTCTTCCTTGCCCAGCTTTGCATTAAGATCTCCTAGAATCAATCTTGGTGTCGTAGCTGGAGCACTGATCGAATGTTCTTTCTAGGAGATCATAGAAGTAGTCCGTTGTGCCGTGGGTGCAGATTAGTCTGATGTTGCCGAATGTTGCCTTGATGCGGATTGTTGTGAGGCGCTCGCTGATGTATCTTAAGCTCAAGGCTTCTTGCCCAAGTCTGATTCGAACAACAAAACCGCATCCAAAAAAGCGCTCCCTTCGCTCCTTGTAGCAAATAGCCGTAGTATACGTCGCAGTTGTTCATCGTCTTTTTGGCCGGCCCATCCCATCGCACCTCATGGATGGCGGTGATGTCAGCCTTATAGGCTTCTAGGGCCTCTGCAAGTTCATCGGCTGCACGTGGTCTGTTAAGTGACCTCACATTCGACGTACAGAACCGAAAATCGTTGTCCTTGTTTCGTTGTCCATGATCGAGGTTTGTTGCCGACTCTGAACTAGAGCCAACTGGTCATCACTTAACCTAAACCTACTCAGACTCACCAAGCACTCATTAATTACTCTCATAGGAGCCATAACCGGGCACTACGCAAGTGGCACTCATGCTCTCAGGATTGGTGCCCCATATAATGATTTCTGCAGAAGCTGCATGGATGAAGAGCAGGAAGATAACACTCATCACATACTCTGCTCGTGCAGCGCTCTGGCTAGACGTAGTTTCCTACACCTAGGAAACCCGCTGACTACACTGAGGCCAACGCTCTATCTAAGAAGGCCTCCTGATTCCAGAAGAAAAGGAAGACCGGGTGACCGCGTCCCTATAAGTTGCGTGGAATTTCATAAAGGACAGCAGACAATAACCTGAGCGAGCTAAGCAGCGCCAGCAAAGGCCAGCTTAGCACCAACTGTTTGCGATGTTAGGAGAGTAGAGTACCGCGTGGTATCACAATGGGACTACTCTGGCCCAAGTGTGACTGCCCTTAGCAGTCAGCCAACACAACCTAACCTAACCTAAGGCCAGCCACAACGAGCAACGGGCGCAGACTACCACAACATATTTGTCTCGTCTGTTTAAACACCGTCGTATGTCGCCTTCAACTTGATAAGCCGATGCTGTAAACTGGCTTAAGCCAGCACTGGTACTGCTTCTTGACGAACGATTAAAGGATGCCTGCCTTAAATGCCTGATCCCGCAGAATGTGGTAGAAACCCAGTTGCAGCTCTGCAACTCTTCAACGGCTTCTCAAAAAACCACCCCCCACTAGCCATCGAGTCTCCCATTATTTAACCAAAATTAATAACAGATTGCTTTCGAAATCTAATTCTCCCGCACAATACGTAACCAATTTCTAAAAACGAATCAAATGGCTGTCCGGCCGCATGACAAATTGAAAACGAAGGCAATTAAATTAAACACAAAAAAAGCCATCAACAGCCGTCCGAAGCCACAAAGCGCATGGTTTGTTTATTTCGTTTACGGCTCGGCTCGGCTCCATTGTCGGACGGTAATTTACATCGTGGATTTGAAACATTTTCCACTGCGACTACGGGATATTCAAATGTCACACACAGGAATGGAGCTGAAATTAAATTGGATTCTATTTATTTTAAATTCAGTTTAGTCTGGGCGCGGGCGTGTTAGGATCGGGCGTCATATTGTCCTTTTGGTCCACTCGAATGGAGGCCTAAAAAGCGGCCATAAATAGTGATTTGATGCTGGTTCGAACGGTCCTGCATTGGTGGGTGTATTAATTTCCGAAATGCTAGACCGTCGGGCGCCACATCATTTTCGCAAATCAACGAATTGGTGGCGTTGAATAACTCTGGGATGAATTTACATACATTAGTTGCAAGTTATGTCATAGTTGCAGGCTGACTTTTTACTGCACAATGAAACGCAGCAGAGTTCCGTGTGCTCCCATCAATCTCTGACTATCTGCATCCCCTATCGCACGTCCAATTGGTTTAGCCACTTCTCTTCCTAACGACTTCTCCTACACTACTCGCGTGCCAGGGTGTCGTGGTTCAGGATATTTCGTGGTGTCCAACCTTTCGACGGGGATTTCTTGATTCGCTTTTGAGAAACGTGGCAGAGCAAGGCTGTCTTTTATGACATTCCATGGAGCCGCGGCAATCCGGTCTTCTTTTGGAGTCGGGAGGCCTTCTTAGATAGAGCGTTGGTCTCAGTGTAGTCAGTGGTTGGTTCTTCCTCTCGATTCTAGAGATTTATTTGAACTTGTCATCTCACATTGACCACTGTAGGTAACTGACTAGGGACTGAGTAAGTGCCAAATGTCGGGCACTCAGCCGGGTGCAAGAATGGCTTGCCACAGTCCGTCTGCTGCACCAAATATTCTCCCCTATCTTCCTCTGCTTGACGTATTTACAACCAGATTGAAACCAGCACAATGCCCCTAGCAATCCACACTGATTTGCTGGAATCATCGGTCACTTAGTTCTTCTTAATGATCGCCTGCTACTACAAGCCGATCCACAAGAAAGGGGACCGCCTTTGACTGCGCCAACTATCGGAGGATAAGGCTTCTTAACATCGCCTACAAAATCTTCTCTGCCGTTTTGTGTGAGCGCCTGATACCATTCGTCAACAACATGATAAGTTCCTATCAGTGGGGTATTAGGACGGGAAAGTTCACCATCGACCAAACATTTACACTTCGGCAGATGGTGGAAAAGACTCAAGAGATGCAGATCGACACCCACCAACTATTTGTCGAGATTGAGGCCGCATGTGACTGCGTGCATCCAGACGAGCTATACAACGTCATGTCTGGTTTTGACATTCCTGCCAAGCTCGTCAGGTTGTGCAGGATGACGATGGAGAAATCTCGCTGCTCCATCAAGGTCGTTAACGAACTCACCGAGGCGTTCAAAGTCAAAAAAGGTTTTAAACCAGGCGACACACTGTCATGTGACTTCTTCAACATCATGCTTGAGAAGTTCGTGCGAAACAAACAGCAAAGCACCAGAGGCACGATCGTCCAAACTTCCGTTCAACTTCGTGCCTTCGCAGACGACATTGAGATTGGTCGAACTCAGCGAGCAGTCAATGAGGCGTTAGCTAGCAAGGAAGCTGTTGGGTCTGGGTCTGGCGGTGAGCCAAGGAAGAACAAAGTACATGCTGTTACCACAAAAGGACGCACAACATCGAAGTCTCGGACGGAGCGGCATAATGGACAGCAGAAACTTTGAGGTAGTCAAGGTCATCGTCCACATGGGCTCTGCAGTAAGCAGGGACAATAACACCAGTGCCGAGATCAAGCGCAGAACTACTCTTGCCAATCGCTGCTTCTTTGCGCACAAGAGGCAACTGAGTAACAGAGCCATTTCTCCAAGCACCAAGCTGACTTTATATAAAACTCTGATCATCCCTGTCCTGCTCTAGAGCGCAGAGACCTGGACGCTAAAAGCAAATGATGGTCGTTTTGAGAGAAAAGTTCTGCGTACGATCTTGTGCGTACGATGCCACTCGGTACATCCAATCTATCTTCTTAAGATCCACTTTATCTTGATAAGTAAGCTCTTTGGGAGTTGTTAGTGCTCCGAAAGTAGTGGGACCGTGAAAATTATTTCCGTCCAGTTACCATCAACAGACCAGTGATCCTGCCTAGACCTCGAGGTTCAAGTGCATTGGGGTCGACGCACATACTTCAGTCGGAGGGGAAATGCCTACAAGAGGGAGTCTTCCCTGCACAGTGAAAACTGCAACGGATGATAATGGTGCCATGTCAATGCACAATACGGTGTTAGAAAAGGGATGATCAGCGGTCGGCGCCATTGAATCGGTTATAAAATTAGCCTCGGAAGCCATCCAAGGCAAAATATGGATATGGGGAGTGAAGAAGTGTTGTGTGTTAGTTACGCTAGATGTTAAAAATGCTTTCAACTCTGCGAGCTAGAAGATCATACAAAGGTCTCTGATTGCCATGAAACTCCGTCCTATTTGTTAAAGATAATGAGAGACTACTTCAACAGCAGAAGGGTAATGTGCAATACGGACGACTTAATTAATTACTATAGTAAAACGACGGGAGTACCACAAGGATCAGTCCTCGGATCCCTATTGTGAAATACACATAACACATGACGGCCTTCTACAATTAACATCTCCTGAAGGAGTACGGTGGCCCGTGGCGTTGTGGGTATGTGCGTCGACCCCAACCTCGACGTCTTAGGCTCGATTCCCGCTCTCTGCGACGAAACACTTTGCACGACCCCACTTCTTTCGAGTCACTGACAATGATCAAGGAGTACTCCTGCCTACAAAAAGCTTCTCAAACTTGGCCGTTCGGAGTCGGCACACAACGGAGGAACAATAGGCCCTGTCCCTCCACACAAGTCCACTCGCACACACAAGTTTATTCCTTCGACGTTTGTTATTTTCCGCAGTATATTTACCTCAATCGCGTCCGTAAACATGCCGTCTAAAATGGATATTGCGCCCATGCCCCGATGGTAGTCATTGAAAACATCACCTTGAAGTGCAGTCGTTCAACACACGGTTGGCTGATGAAAGTCAGATGTGAAGCAATGTCACATAAGATTCGAACCGTCTGCTGACATCCAGAGCGATCATTGATCTTTGAGACAGCCGCAGCCAGAAGAATTTGATGATCACTGTTTGTCACCATGGAAGATGTTGGCTTGGAGTTTGAAGAGTGCAGTTGATTGTGGTGTAGGAGAGAATGCTGATGACCTTACCATGAACGGCATAGGTGTGCGCTGGGACATTGATCCTGAGAGTGCCCACTTGAAAGGCAATTGTTGCATAGTGCCTTTCCTCGTTTTGATGTCGGGTGTCATCGAAACTTGTCGCAGCTGAGAATTCAAAGAATAATGCTCATCACTGCTATCTGTGATGGTAAATGCCAAGTTTGATTTGAACTTAGATCTCGTCATGTAACTTGAAGTTGTTTGGTGAGCACTAATGGCGTCCAATGACAACACTGCTCCAGCCCGAAGAGTCTTCGACTCCGAGCCAGTGAGACAACGCAATAGAGGACGACCACGAACCCGATGGCGCACTCAAGTGGAGAAGGACCTCAACCAACTTGGAGTGCGAAATTGGAAGCAGCTGGCTAAAGAACGTGCCAGCTGGAGAGGATTGTTGACCGAGGCCCAGGTTCACCCCGGACTGTAGCGCCACAAGGAGAAGAAGAAGAATGGCGTCCAAGGAACGACACCAAGTTTCAAGAAAGTCGAGTCGAATTTTGGTGCTTCATCTTTTGTTAACGAGAGTTCCCATTGACGATGGTTTTCTTGGGCCACGTTGATCATTGGGAGATGCACAAGCCAGTTGTCACAGGTTCTCAGTATCTTCAGCGAGCGAAAATGTTCCCGGCTGGTGTCCAGTCATGCTCGCATTTTGGCTGCTGACTCAGACGATAACCTTGGCTGTTTCAACAGCACTTTGAAATGAGCATCAGCGATGACGCTCTCAATGGTGGTATACCGGTTTTTATTCAAAGTATTGGCCATAGTTTTTTACACATTCTGAGCACGTTTCTGGCGATTTGTGGATACCACGCCAATAAAATTGTTCGTCTTTCAAAGCAAACCAATCAGACACCCAATTTTCGACTTCTTCGTAGGAATCGAATTGCTGCTCAGCCGATGCGTGTCCCATCGATGAAAACAAATGGTAGTCGGAAGGAGCCAAGTCTGGTGAACACGGCGGGTGGGGTAGCTGCTCCTAGCCAAGTGCTTTGTGTGCAGGTGCCTTGTCTTGGAGCAAAATTAACTTGCCGTGTCTTCTGGCCAATTCTGGTCGTAATTCCTGTCTAGAAAGAGCTTCTCAAGCAAAGCCGTTTGGTTTCGGCACTAAGCTGTAGGTCCCTTCTACTCGTGAGAGCAATAGCACGTACAACACGAGTGGTTGCTGAGAAGCTAGGCCCTGGCCCCCTACGGGCTGTAGCGCCACCCATATTATTATATTTTTTTTTGTGAAGTAGTACGAATCATCGGTTTTGGCGACGACGTTCCTTTGTCACAGTGGCACAACATGTAGACGAAGTTTAGGTTGCTCTCACAAGGTTGTGAATGCCGCCGTGTAACTAGCGGCTCACAAAACCGAAGCTGTGCTCATAACGAGCCAAAAGTTAGTCGAATTCGCGAGTTTTCTAGTTGGAGAGGGAGAGATTTGTTCCAGGGAGACAGTGCAGTGCCTAAGGGCTCTCGTGTGTCCCCAGTATGCCAGCGTGAAGGCACCACGCCCACAAGCAGCGCTCTTTCGAATGCTCCTAGAGAAAACCCAACATACTTGGATACTAGCAGGTATTCCGTTGGTGTCAGTTGGTTCCCTGGCTTACAAAGAGCTGGTGTATCAATTACCCACAGGCAGGATCGAAGTGGGTCACGACTGTCAGCCACTTTAGCCTTACAGATCAGCAAACTAACTGGCCTAACCTACATGTAGACACCAGAAGCAAAGTTATCTCCCTAGGCGTTGGCCGCTTAGAATGTCGCTTCCATTTCTCCACTGGACCCGCTTGTGAAAAGTAGCTTTAAAGTTGACGCAGTTTTTAGCGTGGCTAGAGTCATTAAACACAAAAAAAACTTTACTTTAAATGAAATGCCACTAGAACACTAATTAAACTCCGCTCGCACATGTTTGTTTTGCTCAACCTCTCCCCTAACTGCGTATTACGAGTGCTGCCAAACTACATTTCTAAATAAACCACAATTTGTGTGTTTTTTTTTGCATAAAAAACGAATGTTGGTTGTGACTTAAATGCCCTGAATTACAAAATGAGTCAACAAGCGGCGAACAAAGCATCACCTCATCGATCGAGGCCGCAGGGGAAGTTAAATTAAATTCACCAATTTAACCGCCACATCACAGCTTAAGCGCCAACAGACAGCAGTTCATTACTGATGTGAACGCCAATTAACAACATTTTCCATCACAAAAGTATTTGAATGACTCAGGCTTGACAGTGCTCAACCTCTTTAAGTGGCTTTTGGAAAATCGACGACTGTTGGATTGAGACTCAGTTGCCCACGGCGTTACAGTGTAACACAACTCCGAAGGGCGGTTGAACATGATCCTCTTAACCTGAATCGGTTACAGTCAATTTGTTGCCGCTTAATCAGCTTGCACGTGCATTAATGAAATAATGCGGGTATTACAGCACGCTGACGAACGAGGAGGTGGGCTTGACCTGTCCTTTACGCCAGCGACGAGTGAAAGTTGAATGCGGACAACGTGGGTCGTCCTTAAAGAGGACTTTTTGAATGTTGTCAGTGGCCGGCGTAGTTGAAAGACTAAGCTTCGGGGAACTCATGCTTCTGATGCATAGACTGAGCAGTTTATTTGCTTAGGCAGTGTTCAGTGGAATGTACGTCAATTTCTGGGCACACTCAATGTTATGTGAAGGCCTCAGGTGAAGTGTCACATCTCCGTTCCGGATATGCCGAGTTCAACCAAAGGGGCGGCCGAATGGACGTCTAAGTTAGGCTAATGCGACTACAAACCATTTCTGGTGTTTCTGGACAGCGGCTTAAAGTGGAAGAGGCGTATCGTAGCACTCGGCGTATGCAACATCCTGTGCTAACGAGGTTATACAAAGCCTCCTTCAATCTTAGCGCCGTCATCATCAATGCCCCATGCGCCCGCCTACCATGACGAATCGGTCGAAACTTTCGAACAGGCAGTCGAATTCCCTTTGAGAGAGATCAGGAGCAAAAGACCCGAGATCGAGGAGAGGAGTTGGATCACTGACATCGTTGCCGCTTGACGTTGAACACACGCCATCCAGCAATTGATAGTTTCCTAAAAAAAATCTGATAGTGGTTAGTAATGCTGTTCATAGCCCATCTTCCAATTGCCGCAGCGGCCCCATTAGGCCTAAGAGCTTCCTTATCCAGAAACCCCTTTCGGTACCCTTGTCCGATTAGGCTTACCAGTGACCCCTTTTTTTGTAATTTGCGCGTGCTCAAGGGGTTGTTAATACCCTTAATTGTCCGGGGTCAAGACACAGAACGGTCCGAAGGTATAGACGGAGAGAGAGAGAAAGCAGGTACCTGTGCACATTGGTCCTTAAACATCTGCGGATTGTAATCTTTCGGAAATATTGAGCTGGGAAGACTATTCCATATTCGTGGGGTGCGGCTTAAAAACGAGTCTCTAAATGTCAATGTGCGTCCGAAAGCAGGCTTAAGTGTTAACTGATGTGCATTCCTGGCGAGACGTGTATTGCGGGTGAATTCAAGGAGAGGAGGAATGCCGTTGACTTACTTACCTGAGCATCGATTGTTAAAATAACGATAAAACACGGACAAAGAAGACACGGTACGTCGATGTTCGAGTGAGTCTAACGAACCCGCGATATCGTCGTCTCCTCTAAGTCTTATCGCTCGTCTTTGGAATCTATCTAGTAGGTGCAGGGAGGTCTTGGGGCACCAGAAATGAGCGTTGTGCCTAAGAACAGACGCCTCATAGATTGACTTTAAAATCAGAGCCGGTGAAATATTTCTTGCATCGATTAAGGAAACCTAAACATTTCGCAGAATTTTTGGCGACCTCGAATGTCTGTTCGTTGATACACATACCAAGGATGGACAGTTTTCCGGTTTCGTCGATACGAGCGCCATTAATGGACAATGGCTGATTATCAGGGTTTCGCTCTAGAGGCAGCATTGAGAAGCATTGAATTCCACGCTTTTGTTCCTACCCCAGTTAAGTATGCGGTCCAGATCGGAATTCAATGTGCTTGACATACGCTGCCGCTTCAATATTACGTCCGAAGGGCAGGGTCGTGAATTTTGGACCGAATATGAAAAGCTGAGGGTGCTGTCATCAGCGAAGGAGTGGATTGGATTAGAAGTGGCAGACAGGAGGTCATTTATAAAAATGAGAAAGAGTGTCGGAGACAGAACAGAGCCTTGGGGGACACCAGCATTTATTTCGTGGATATCAGACTTGAACCCATCCAAAACAACTTGGATTGAACGGTTCGAAAGGTAGTTCACAAAGCTTGATGCTAAACTCTGTCAAAGGCTTTAGAAATACCAAGCGCAACTGTCTTGCTTTCGCCTGCATTGTGCAAAGATTCGTTCCACTTTTCGGGATACTTTTTGGGATAAGCTATCAAATCACCAGTGGACCTGTTGCTGCCTTTACACCAGAATTCATGTTTTCGCATGTGTTCTCATCGATTCTGAGATTTTTGGTAACGATCATCGGAATTTCCACCGAAAATAATTACCAGTGAATAGCAAGGCCCTTCGGATGGTTGTCGTAGCTCACAATCCAACGGCCACAGCCTATCAGCGACTCGTGCACACCTGTGGCCGTGTTCTGAGAGCATTCCGAATCCCCTAGAGAGTAGTGCTAAGGACGAGGTGCCGGAAATTGAACGTCTGTGAATTGAGCTTGCATGTATGAAGAGAGAATTGCAGAGTGCACGCGGTTCGATTGCGATCCGTTCGGGTACGATGCACCGAAGCTGGTCAACAGGAGCCACTCCGAATGCACAGCAGCCTGTCGCCAGGACCGGAAACAAAAACCACCCAAGAAATGTATTCATGGTGCGCGCTGCTATGGAGATGATCCCTGGGTTGAAGCCAAACTATTGGTCGGGTCTCTCTTAATCGGCGTGGATAGGGAAGCTGAGGGATCTACGACGAACGATGGGACACTGATACTTATGGCACCAACAATGAGACTAGCAGGGAGTTGTAAGAATGATGGACTGGAGGAGCCTTGAATGAATCTCTGGATGATATCGATGTCCTTTCGTCGAATTTTCCACCGTACTGCTGACTTTTTCGACGCCCGTGCAAGGCTCGGTGGTCTCTGCTGCAGTACAAGCTACAATGTAAGCTCTTATCGCCGTACGCACTTCCATTTGTCTCCAGGTGTCCGCCCAAGCAATGGGTGATGGTGTTTCTGCCTCTCATCGACACGGCAGCCGTAAGATAATTTTCCAGTGGCTCACACTTCCCCTATTCTCATAAATATGTGCCGTCGGACACCCAACTCCCTACTGAAGGTGACCACACAATCGATTTCCACTGCCATCCCATGTATGCCATATGCTCCGCATGACTTCTCAAGGCGACACTCGAAACCATGGAATTTGGAAGTCCCAACTGAATTCTCCCGTAATTTCATTCCCATTGAAGGACAATCGGGGCGGTTGGTCTTATCCCACTTTCCATGTCGACCTTCCCTTCCCATCGGCCGTTCAAACTTTAAGAAGTCCATTTTATCACATAGCCGAACTCCGCCGGCCAGTTACTAAACCCATTCAAGCGGATCGAATGGTAGATGTGCCATTCAATGGCAACCGAACGAGCGCTGTCCGTGAAGCTGGCACGCCACCCTTTGGAAATTGGGGTCAGTTGATTATCGCACAAGCCGTGGGAATTAGAGCGATGCTCGGTTCTGAATTTTCGCTTTTCTCTCTCGTTCCGTTCGTGGACATAAGTAGACCGGGGCAGCCTTGAAGATACGAACTCAGGCTCTTGTTAATCTTGCACTTGGCTTCTTGTGGGTGGTGGAGAGTGTTCGATTGTGGGTGGATGTGCCAATGGTCGCATGCGAATGCTGTGGCTGGTGGGTTGGAATGGTTTTGTTGCACACAATTAATTCTAGGCGCCACCTTCAGTGTGGGTGTCAGAGTGTGTGTCGATGCGTCTCAAGCAGCGTCTAAATACAAACATCAGCAAGTAAGGTTGTAGTCAAGGATTCCATAAAAACACATCCATCGCCAGGAAATAATTAAATTCCACCTACACACATCTTAAAGCACAGCACACTCTCAACGGCTATTGAATGTTTCCGTTCCATTGAGTTGATGGTATTTTTCTGGGCTGCAGCTTAAGTTCACGGGGCGACCGGAGTTGCTATCATCCAGCGGCCAATGCCCTCAATCACAACGCCTACGTTCAGCGATGAGGGGAGCACTTCCATCACGGTAACCACGTAAATTTTCCATTACTACACCTCCACTCGATTATGCCGAGTGGCTGCCGTTTCGCATGTCTGCCACAGATAACATCTTTAGGCACGAACCCCTAGGCTCACGGGGGATTAATGTAAACGTTACCCCGATTCCGAAGCAATGCGCCGCAAATAAACATTAATAATGGCACTCGGGCGCCGCGTAAGGTTAACCGCCTGGTTGCGGGTCGCCCTCGATTTGCCTGCTTATCGTGCGTGGATGTTTGGCTATTTCTTTCTGTGGATGGCTGCCATATTTACTGTGGTTCACGCACTGATGAAGTGAATATGCCGTGGCAAACCTCATGATTAACTGGCTCAATGATCTCGAATTTGATTGCGAAATCGAATATCCGTTCGGTTATGCGGTGAGGGGTTGGACGGAACGATGTGAATGGGGAATGTGATGAATGCTGGCTGGATTATGTGGCATCACTTGCGGCACGCACATTTGATTCCCCAAGTGCATACAGGTGTATGGGCTCAGGAGAGAAAGAGAAAGGGACCTCCGACAGGAATGTGCGTCTGTTTTGATTGTTGGCTGTGTCGGTTGTGTTGGTGAATGAGTGGGTACCCTACACTAGCAAAGCAATGTAAAGCATTGCTTGGTCAAGAATTGGGAAGCCATTCAGTGCAGATTTGCTTGGTCTCCTCTGCTTTACAGTTTGGCAACAGGCTCAGAAATTGGAGCTTAATTTGGACGAAAACAGCCGCATTACCTACCCACCGTGAAGTATTTTAAGTTTCAAGTGAAAATGTTGATGCTCGTGGATGCATTCCAAACTCTCAGAATGGATCAATACACGTGGTATCACAGGTAGGCCCCTTCCCTAGGTAAGGCATGCCTGTCGTAAGAGGCTACTGAAAGCCATCGTTTGTTTTGGGATAAGCAAGCAAAGAAAAAAAAGGAAAACGCAATGAGTAAAAACAAAGGAATTAGTACCCCAGTCGCACTGTAAAGTGCGCACACTTCGGAGTCAGACATTATTGCCTTTGGACCTAAAAGGGTTGTTGGCTGTTCAAGAGTAGACAGATCACCACCAGAAAGATCTTACATTATCAACAAGAGCGCATCAACGCCAATGACAACTACTGCGCAAGTAACTATAACATCAAAAAATAATACATTCGTCTACACATGAAGAACAGGCTCTAGCGACGGAAGTCTCGAAAAGGAAAATGCGGAATTAAGGGCCACACTAGCTGACATGGAAGATGTCTGTCAAGAATTAAGAAATGAATTTAGTCACTTAAGGGCAGAAAAAATTACAAATCAAGCAAAGAAGCCCAGCTCGAACGAATCAAAAAAAGTTGGGCACTGTACGGATGAGGAAGAACTTGCTCGTGAAACCCACTGGATGACAGAAAGGCGACCGGGCAAAAAACGAAAGGCCGGTTACTCGTCGGAGAAGACAGTAAATGCGTGTCTTACTAGTAACAACGATAACTAAGTTACGAAAAGAACGGGTACCCCCGCCAATTAACGTATTCGGAATACCAGTGTACAATTAGTTACGCTCTATTTTTTAAAGTCAACAATTCAATCTGTGCATAAAGTAACAGTGCGCAGCAACAATGCGTGGAAGATAAATGTCAAGGACTCTAACAGCTAACAGATGACTCTCCCAAAAACTGAATGCGCGAAAAATCCAGTGGTACACGGCATCCGACCGACCTATGCGTGTCATGGCCAGGACTCCATGCGTCTTGTCCAAAAGAAGATATTATTGAGGACTTGAAACTTAAAAACTACTAATCTGACAGATGGATCCGAAACTGTGACACGTGTCGGTTTACTCCTTTTCATGCTAAGCTCCGACAAATGTGAAAGCATAGACAACATTTATGGATTAAAAACAATTCTAGAAGTGAGTGTTGAAATAGAAGCGCAAAAACTCGAAATCAATACTGCTGTCAGCGACTCAACCACACTCAAAAGTAAATATTGTCAGAAAGATCAGCGATGACATCTGTCGACGGAATGTAACGAAAGTAAGACTACACGAGCTACATGTATTAACTGTGAGGGAAATCATCCGACGTACCTAACGCCAAAGAGCTTCAGAAAGGACTAGATCAACTCAAATCGAAACTCCGTGAACAATCAAAATCGGCAACAGAGGACGTAGTTCTAAGCACCGTTCCGAAACCAGTTGTGACTCGATCGACAACTGCTGAAATTAAAGCGCAGACTCAACCTGCGTCTCCAATAACTCAAAAAATGAAATCAGCTAGCGTGAAATCATCACACGCCGGAGCAAAAACCTTCGCCCAAACAGTAGCATCTTCAAGTGGAAGCACAATCGACTACTGCTACAAATATGTGTAGGAAATTCTTTATTTTATTGTCGAGTGAAAAACTTATAATTTATGCTTATAACTATACAAGACCGTCGATGCCATCGAACCGTGCTGCTGCCAAACGAAGACATACCCCTCTGTTCGTCGTTCGCTTACTCGTCGACTCCCCTCCTCAGTCCAGGCAGTTCCAAAGTCCCGTCGTCCTAGATAGTTTGTACCATGTCCAGAACCTGGTCGCTGCATTCAATATCACCCAGCTGCGGCCTATCTCAATAACAATTAATACTGCCCTCAACAAAGCCGTTGCGTCAACACTTGGCAAATTTGTTCGGCTTTTATGCTGGTGGTGGCCCTTGGCGTTCTGGGCATGTGCGTCGACCCCCCCAAAAGGTTCGATTCCAGCTCTGTGCGACGAAAACAATTTTCACGACCCCACCTCTTTCGAGTCGGCATAAAACTGAAGGTCCCTTCCACTCGTGAGAGAACAATGGCATGCACAGCACGAGTGGTTGCTGAGAAGCTAGGCCCTGGCCCCCTTCGGGCTGTAGCGCCAACCATATTATTATTATTATTTATGCTGGTAGATGTAGGTCAAATTAAATTCCACCGGCTGGGAATGTAAACCCACACTCGGTGACTCAAACGAAGATTCACGCTGAGTATAAACAAAACCTCGATCGTCTGGGTCTACGAGCGAGCGAGTGGCATCTCAAGTTACTGCAATTCATTTTGAATCGAGCTCAGCTGGCGATCGACGATCCTTAGTAAACAATTGAAAATATAATATGAGCAATTGAGAAGATCAAAGAAACTTGAAGAACAAACCAGAACGAAGAAACTTATTTTCGAAAGGCTACTCGACTTCGAACATAACATAAACAGCAGTCGTACCCTAATAGGAATATAGTCTCTCGTTAATTCATTGCGACAATTCGAACCTCTTCACAATTCGAAGTTGTCCCGAGTTCCCTGGAAAATGTCTTTATATTTCGAAAAAAATTGATGAAAGTGATTAAATACACTTGATAATTCGAACAAAAAAATCATCGGTACGTAACAAAACGACGCGTTAGTTCGAACTCATAGGCAGATTGCATAGAATAGAGGTACATATTCATCGTTGCAGAGCATTTGCAATTGAAATGAGTAGTTTGTCACACACTTCAGTTTGGGTAGCTTAGTTTCAGTTTTCGTTGTTTACGGATTAAGAGATTGTGTTAAATTAAGAGTCCTAAAAAGTGTAAACGCTTGACGATTGCTGAAAAGAAGGAGTTAATCGAAAAAGTGGACGGAGGTGGGAAGAAAAGTGTTTAAAATTCCTCTGAGTACACTCTCAACCATAATAAAGCACAAGGAGAAGGTATATGCGCAGGGGCCATGCTAATCTTCTCTGTATCGTTCCAATTTTAGTGTATGTTCTGCCGAAGCAACTATATTAGTCGTTCACAGACACAGGGATAGCCGGTTCGATCCCCATTGGGACACGACCATGAAGCATATTTGTTTTTCTTCCGTATATGTCAAATAATACGGAAAATGAATAGTGAAGACCGGCCAGCGCCAGTGCAAGAGGGCACTGACCAGAGTCAAGCCACCAGTCAACCGTGCCCATATAAGGCGCAGTGAAAAGGAGGAGAAAGAAAATTTCTCCCAAAATCACGAAACGCCGCAATACAAACGCCTCACCAACTGAGGACTGTTGGCTGTCAGCAGCAACAGCTTTGATTTTCTCCCCTCCAATACGGAAGACGAAGTTAAGCGAGTACTTCGCATGAAGGAAACGCTCGTGGAAGACATGTAGGAAAAATTCAGCGTCTCAAACAAAAAATCCGAGAGCTGAAAGCCAGAACTGTTGCGAGTAGAATGCTGGATCTGCAGCAACAGCAACAAACAGAACAGAATCAGTATCTATATTTCAACAAACATGTAGATGCTTCTCTAGCCAGTGCCCGAAGCGCTTTCGCTCTTAGAAAGAGACTGTTTTACAACAGCTAACTGTTGAGTGAAGGTAATCTGCTACATGGCCCTCATACGGCCAATGCTCACCTATGGCTGTCCCGTGTGGTTCAACAAGCTTGATGGAAAAGATTCGGGTGTTTGAGAGGGCTTGTCTTAGAGCTTGTCTTCGCCTCTACAGAACACCAGAGTCCCAGTGCATAAAATTCTACTCCAATGAGGTCTTATACAACAGGGCGAACCTGATACGAGTGCACAATTTCCTGGTGAAGTTGATTCGAGGTCACACTGTGAGAGCCGTGAACTCTGTTTATAACCTGATCTCTAGGGCTTACTACCCCAACCCTCAGTACCACGAAAGGGTACGTCGCAGTGGCTTCGTCCCTCCAGGAGCATTTCTCCATGTTGACAAGCACGGCCTGATACAAGACAAGAACGCGGTACCGCTCCTGTATCACATCGATAGGTCAACTGTGGATGGGCGACTCAACCACGACCGTTCCGTCGCACAACGAGCTGAGGAGGGACTCCTCCGCTTCAGTATGGCGGTTTCAAGGCGCGATGTTCGGGATGTTGCAAGGCAACGTCGAAAATGCTGGTGGCTGAGAAGTGAAGGAACTCCCTCTTCGAACCCTTTAGACCGGGGTTATTATAAGTTGGTACATATGTAAGTTAGGAGATACATTTTAAGCAAAAAACGTCCTGACAATAAGTTTTTTCCAATTTTTCTTATTTTTCAATCTTCCAATTTAATCCATTTAAGTTAAAAATAACCTTTGTTAGCTTAAGTCGAAAGACATAGAATAAGATTAGGTTTAGGGTGCCCGCTAAGGGCCAGTAAGTTAGAAATCGTAAAATTGTACGTCCAACTAGTTTTAAGCATGTTTGTCTTAAGTTAATTATTATTATGTATTAAAATGAAAATAAATGGAGAAGATTTTTGCTACTCAAACTACTGGAGTAAGAACTACAAAAGGTGAATTTCCTCGTCTGGAAGGGAGCCTGGTTAGTTGGCTAAGGCAGTGTAGAGCACAAAAAGTGTCTATTAGCGTAAACGTTTCAAAAGAAAAAGCAAAACATTTCGCGTCTACTCTAAACATCAAAAACTTTGCGGCAAGCGAAGGATGGCTTACAAATTTCAAGAAGAGAAATGGTGTCCTGTTGAAAGCTGTTTGTGGGGAAAGTGGATGTGTTAGTGATGCAGTTTTGCTTAGATTGGCACGGCAAGTTGAAGATTTCGATAGAAGACTTTGTTGCCCGACACTTTTTTAATACTGACAAAATTGACCTCTTTTTCAAATGATTACCTGACGAAACTCTTACTTACTGAAAAATTGCACAGCGGAAAACAAAGTAAAAAGAGATTGACAGCCTTACTTGCAGCAAATGTGGACGGATCGGGAAATTAAAGCAATAAAGCCACCATATTTCAAAGGAGTGAAAACGTTTCCTACTCATGATGAGCTTGGATGACCACAGAACTTTTTAATGATTGGCTTCCAACAGTTAACGTGAAGATGAAACGACAAAAGCGAAAAATTCTACTCTTTTTAGACACTTGTACTGTCCACAGCAATTTCTTGCCAAATGCGCCTAAACCAAGAAAGTAAAACTGCTGCATAAGTGTAAGACCGGTAGGTTTTATTGAGCCGCAGTTGAAGTTTGGAGTTGAGATATGAAAACCACCAAAAGACCTTTTCGCTATTCGGAGAGGAGCCAGTCTATACCACTGGAAGGTCAAGAGCTGTTTGGAAAGATCAAGCCAGTATGATTATTTTCACCCAATCGACAAGTGCCCCATCCGCCAGTTACGTCCAGCAAGCAAGACATGCAAAGCCAGTACGTAC
>OU744320.1:40369708-40450279 GCA_916610145.1 Eristalis arbustorum | reverse complement strand
TAAGTAAGTAAGTAAGCGTTGGCGGGGAAAAGTTTAGTTTTAATTTCTTGTTGCTCTCTTCGACTGACTCCCTCCCTCTGCTCTGCTCTGCTCAGCACTGTGCGTGACATGGATCCTCTTATTTTTGTTGCGTTATTCTTTAGCTATGTCTTTCGTCTCGTCATAGTTCCACGCTGATTCGTATGCTGGTGGTGGTGGTGGTACGGGAGTGAAGTCATTCGATGGGGTGGCGGAGGTGGGATTTGGTTGCAGGTGATTCTTGGTTTTCTGTTTTTGGTTCTGTTGTTCTGTTGTATCTGCTGTCGGTTGTGCGTCCTTCTTTGGTGTGGAAATCGCGTTTCCATCATCAAACGAATTTAATTAACTCCGATGGGGTTTGTTGTCGCTGCGGATTTAGTTGCTCGCTGTTCTGTTAGGTTCTGTTGGGAGGACGGGAAACGACTAGTGGCTGGTAGCTGAATATAGAAAACTGAAAGATAGACGACGAGACGGAGCATTTGTGCTTTTTTCTTCTTTCGTTTCATCAGTTCACAAATAAAACATCAAGACCACTGAGTTCTCCACGACTGGTCAGGCACCCTCCCGATCGAGGTCGCGCGGAAGTAGGAAAACCGGTGTAACACCAGTTATTAGCGACAAGCCAGGATGCCTAGGAAGGAAGACCCAAGAAGCAATGAGAGAAATTGATTTTGATTGATTTCTACGCTAGGGGTGCCATGTTCAATCCCCTAATTCATATATTTGTATAGTTCACTGCTCGACCTCCTTTGAGTCACTAACTGTGGGCACAGGCCTGCAGGTCAACAGCATCAAACTTTGCCTTTCGTCGTCATCACTACAGCACAACAAGAGAGGGAGGTTGATGTGGAATCTAGGCTTCACTAAGGAGTAGTAACGCCACCCATCTCTCGGCGATTACTTGTCCACTCCAAGAGTACATGCACCACAGCTTCTTCCTCGATTGTGCTTAAATTGTCTCTCTGGTCAAGCTGCGTTCGCAGTCCACTCACACACTGCATCAGGCAAACACTCTCGAATGGCAGCATTCACTAATTCACTGCATGATCCGGCAGGCAGACACATGCTCGGTCTGCACTCGCATCCCGCACGGGCTCCAATGCCAAGCACATAACTTCCGCAGCAGAGGGAAGCCATCGCTTCACAAGATTAATGATGCCGCCTGCCGGCATTTGTTTCAGCGCATTCCGGTCCTGCGGCAGTGCGCCTTGCCTATTTCATCATCCGGACGCAGATGCCACACATCGCCGAAGAAAAACAAAAAGCCTCCGTCGACTGCTGGCGGTTTCCCAAAATTACTGTGTGCGAGCAAGACGCACTGTTACCACGGGATACGCATCAGGTTTCGCCGACTGTCAGGGGAGTGACATGCTGGCCCGCTGTACCACCCCATCGACTGGGGACACATTAAAACGAAATGATTGCTTGCGAAGCACTCCAGGTGGCTGGCGAATGTTTGCCATGTGGAAGTCCTTACAGCATTTGATTGCTCCAGACGCATGAATACGTTATAAGATTTCGCAATATCAAATCGAAAGTGATTTAATATTGCAGCAGTCTAGACGCATAAGTGCGTGGCGGCGTGTTGTAGACGCTGTGAGGGGTTCTGCAAGATGGCCGACTGGCGGTGGAGTAGGGTTGAAATATGAAGCGGCTCACGAGGGCATTCGAGATTTGAATTTAGAGTTGTCTGGTACCCGTTGTCTGAAGCGGATGTGACATATTGTTGAAGTGGAACGGAAAATATGGTCAAGCCGATGGGGTGCATGGTTGTTGCCTCTTCAGACAATGTTGTCATCGGGGACTCAGTGAAATGTCTGTATGTCCACGACGGTCAATAGGTCGCCTAGATGCGATTAAGCGCCTTTAGACTATTTTTTGTAGGGCTATGTTAAAGCTCCTAAAGCTCCTGTTGTACAACGATGTGGATGTAGTCCGGAAGGCAAAAATCCGTCGACTACACTGTCTCGGCCACATAGAGCGAATGGACAACAACGCTCCAGCAAAGAGGGTCTTCGAATCAGAGTCTCCTGGTTCGAGAAGGAGAGGAAGACCGAAATTCCGGTACAAAGCCCAAGTCATCGCGGATGCAAGACAGCTTGGCCTTGATGCCTGGAAACAGCGTGCCCAGGACCGTCACCGATGGAAGGCAGCCATCTTGCAAATTATGCAGTCAGCACTGTTCAGACTAGGCGAGCATGATGGGAGCTTCATCTCCTTGTTCTATTGGTGCTACAATCCTGGGTGAACATGGGCTTCAACCAGCTTGCCTCTCCAGCCAGCACGATTTTTCGCCAGCTGCGCACGTCAAGTTGGTTGAAGCCCTTCTCCACTTGAGTGCGCCGTCGGCTTTGTGGTCGTCCTCTATTGCATTATCCCATCGGTTCGTAGAAGAAGACTCTTCGAGCTGGAGCAGTGTTGTCCATAGGCTCTACACGGCCCAGCCACTGTCGGCAGACTTTTCGAGAGACAGACCGTACAGTTCATGGTTGGGTCTGCTTTTCCAGTCGCCATCAACGCAAACAGGGCCAAAGATCGCAAATAGAGCTTTTCTATCAAAACGAACATTAGCTCATGTAGCGTCCAAGTCTCTGCGCCATAGAGCAAACCAGGGGTGATCAGAGTGTTATATAAGGTCAGCTTGGTGTTTCGGCAGATGGCTCTGTTCCTCAATTGCCTTTTGTGCGCAAAAAAGCAGCGATTGGCAAGAGTAGTTCTGCACTTGATCTCGGGACTGGTGTTATGGTTCCTACTTACTGCAGAGCCCATGTGGACTATGTCCTTGACTGCCTTAGGGTTTCTGCTGCCCATTTTGACGCTCTGTCCGAGACGTCGATGCTGTGCGTCCTTTCTCGATGACAGCATGTACTTCGTATTGCCCTCATTTACCGCCAGACGTAGACCCAGCAGCCTCCGCTTCTAAGCTAGCAAACGCCTCACTGATGACTCGCTGTGTTCGTCCAATCAAGGCATGTGTCGTCCGCGGACTTTTGGAAGATCGTGCAGGTAAGGTTGACGTTTGAGTTTCGCGCGATCCTCTCAATAATGATGTTTAAGAAGTCACATGACAGCGTGTCGCCTTGTTTTAGATCCTTTTTGACACTGCAGGTCTCGGTGAGTTCGTCACCCACCTTGATGGATCAGCGAGAGTTCCCCATCGTCATCCTGCACAACCTGTCGAGCTCGGCTGGAATGTCGAAGCTAGACATGTCGCTGTATAGCTCGTCTCTATGCACGCAGTCACATGCGGTCTTGAAATCGACGAGTAGGTGGTGGGTGTCGATCTGCATCTTGTGCGCATTTTCGATCATTTGCCGTAATGTCATGATTTAGTTGAAGGTGGACTTCTCCGGCCTAAAACCGCACTCATAAGGACTAATCTTTTAACAAATGGTAACAGGTGTTCATACAAAACGGCAGAAGTGATCTTGCTATGTTCTCTTCATCAGAAAATATATGATGCCTGACTTCGGTCTTCGCGCTGATCTTGGTAATTGACTAACAATGTGTGTGATTCAATAAATGCAAGTACATAGACGTAGCCAAAGGTGGCAGCAGTCATAGGTGTTGGCAGCTGGAACATGAACCATGACATCCATCAGAAAAGCCTTACTAACCACTGTCATAATTGTTCGGTCAAAATCGCCGGATGTACTCCGAAATCTCAGAATCGACTAATATGCATGGGAAGACATGATAAATGTGAGCGCGAGTCGTTGGTGGGCCTTGTTGCAGACTAGTTTGTCTGATGATGTAACAAAGGGTGATTTTCTAGCTCTTTTCCTTCTGGCAACACTGGTTTAGGCAACTGACTCACGGTTCGTGTTTTGTTTCACTGTCAAACATCTTCAGTTTGGTCTATAATTTAACCATGAATCGTCTTACAAACGAACAACGCTTGCAAATTATTGAATTTTATCAAAATGTGTGCTCTGTTAAGAAAGTTCATCGCGCGCTTCTTCCATTTTATGACATTTGGATTTGTTGGCTGAATGGGTACGTAAATAAGCAGAATTGTCGATTTTTGAGTGAATGTCTGCCAGGAGCATTGCAAGTGCTGCCAATGTATCCAGAAAAAGTCAGTTTGGTGCGGTTTATGGGCTGGTGGAATCATTGGACCGTACTTCTCCAAAGATGATGCGAGTCGTAACGTAAATGTGAATGGTGAGCGTTACCGTGGGATGATATCCAACCCTTTTTTTGCCCAAAATGCTTGACTTGCATGACATGTGGTTTCAACAAGACGGTGTCACATGCCACATAGCACGCGCAACAATGGACTTATTGAGAGCCGAGTTCGGTGAACATTTTATTTCACGTTCGGGACCGGTCAATTGGTCGCCTAGATCGTGTGATTAAACGCCTTTAGACTATTTTCTGTAGGGCTATGTTAAAGCTCCTAAAGCTCCTGTTGTACAAGGATGTGGATGTAGTCCGGAAGGCAAAAATCCGTCGACTACACTGGCTCGGCCACATCGAATGGACAACAACGCTCCAGCAAGGAGGGTCTTCGAATCCGAGTCTCCTGTTTCGAGAAGGAGAGGAAGACCGAAATTCCGGTACAAAGACCAAGTCATCGCGGATGCAAGACAGCTTGGCCTTGATGCCTGGAAGCAGCGTGCCCAGGACAGTCACCGATGGAAGGCAGCAAATGCTCAGGCTCAGACCCTTCATGGTTCGTCTGCCTGATAAGTAAGTAAGTATGTTAAAGCTCATGTCTATACAGACAAGTCCGCTTCAATTGACGCGTTGGAAGACAACATTGAAGCATTTGCTCGTGGGATACCGGCCGAAATGTTGGAAAGAGTATGAGCATATAAAATTGGACTAAGCGGATGGACCATTTGAGGCGCAGTCAAGGTCAACATTTGCATGAAATAATCTTCAAACATTGAATTATATGGACCGTACTGTCGATTCAAATAAAGATTTATGCACTTTTCTGAATGTTATGTGTTGTTTTTTTTTTGCAAAACTTTCCTATAGCTTGTAGAAAATCACGTTTTATTATAGCACACAAACCATAATTTACTGTTGAAAGTGAAGCCAGCACTTAAACCAGTTCACGGGGTGGATCTCTATTGAGTACGAGAAGTGTGTTCGGTGCCGATCACATTTAGTTCACACTGTATATGACAACTATACAAATCTCTTAACCTACCTTATTCATTGCTTCCGCCAAGTTGGCCTACTCTACTTATTCGTCATTTTCCCCAATTCATCGCCTGCTCATCGCACCTGCATGATTTCCTGCACTATCAGCGTTCTCGTTCATTTTTGTGACCGCAATGGCAATATGTCGCGATAATCAGTTCATAACTACACACTGTCTTCATTCATAATCAGGCTTAATAGTACCTCTGTGACAATTGGACGTTAATGGTTGGTCTATGCGCCACAGTGTCCATACACTAGTGTTATTTATTTTTAGATATGTTCGCCCTCAAATCTCAAGCTTTCGATTGAAAATGTTCCACAGTGGGCGTGGACACACTTATCCTTCCTTGTCTATGAATTCGTCGTATGGCAGGCCTTGTCTAACATGAGTTCGACTGGCCCAATGGCTGGTAATGACGTCGATAAGAGTCCTGAGACTCAGTTCAGACTGTTTGGCCATCTCGGGCCGTAAATGTCTTGCAGTTGGGCACACTCTGGCATTAGCTGTACCATCTTCAGGGGCCTGCTTGGCTGACCTGGAGAAGGCCTCCGACACCGTATGGTCTTCAAGATGAATCGGCTAGACCTTAGTAAACCACTGCTGTACCTACTGTACAACGTGCTTACAGGTAAACGGTTCGTAGTCAAACGGTTCGGCACGTGACCTCTACATGTATTGAAGTAATATGTGGTCTCGAACAGGGTGCCGTTCACTCGCCGATCCCATTCAACATATTCATGAGTGTTCTGATAAGTGCTCTTCCTCGCGCAATCGCGTATGCTGCCGACTTGATCGTGCACAGATCATGCAACAAGAGGACATAACTACGCTCGCGCAGGGTGACTTCGATTCGTTCGTGAGAGGTTGCGCTGACTTGGTTGAAGAAGTCGGAAACCATTCTGTTCACCGTTGTATAAGGCTTCCGCTTATACGAAAAAGAATTGGCAAAAGGTCTCAATTGTTGGACGACACGGGCAACCACTGACGCAAAGGACTGTAGTCCGTTACCTGGGGATCTGGCTAGATCAGTATCTATATTTAAACAAACATGTAGATGCTGCTCTGCAGCCAGTGGCCGAGGCGCTTCCGCTCTAACAAAGAGACTGTTTTACAGCAGCCAACTCGATGCGAGGGTGAATATAATCTTCTACATGGCCCTCATCAGGCCAATGCTCACCTATGGCTGCGCCGTGTGGTTCAACGTGAGTGCGAGCTTGATGGAGCTGGGCTTGTCTTAGAGCTTGTCTTCGCCTCTACAGAACGCCATAGTCCCAGTACAGACAATTGTACTTCAATGGGGTCTTGTTCAACATGGCGAACCTGATACGAGTGGACAATTTCCTGGTGAAGTTGATTCGAGGTCACACTGCGAGAACGATGAACTCGGTCAATAACTTGATCTCCGTTGCTTACTACTCCAACCCACAGTACCACGAAAGGGTACGTCACAGTGACTTGGTGCCTCCAGAAGCACTTGCCCATGTTAACAAGCACGGCCTGATACAAGACAAGAACGCGGTACCGCTCCTCTTTCACATAGCCTGGTCAACTGTGGATGGGCGACTCAACCACCACCGTTTCGTTGCACATCGAACTGAGGAGGGTCTCCTACGGTTCAGTACAGTTTCGGGATGTGCGAGATAATGCATTGCAACATCGTCAATTCCGTTGGCCGTAGAGCAAAGAAACTCTAGCGTCGGGTAGTGCATACCCCTTATGGAGCGCATCCAGTCCTTGTCTTGCGGTGGATTAGATGGAAATCTAGAAACCAAGTCCATTCAAAAATGTCTGAGACACAAGCACGAAAACATCATCACATGTGGACAGAGGTTCCTCACCCGTTGTGGCAGTTGGAAGACGAAGTTGAAACATACCAACCACATCGCGTAAACGTGTTGACTTACAATTTAAGTGACGCTTCAGTAACCACTTGACGATTTCCTCTAGAGACCTTCCGGAGCACAAGGCACATACGAGAGATCTTCAATCAGCTTGTTCTCGAACCGACTCGGCTGCTCTTGTCCCACTAAAAAAAAACCCAAGACTTTTGTAACATCTTCGAATACCGCCGAGGAAGGGAGCCGCTAAACCGGCCGAATACTGGCAACACTCATCGTCGTCGCACCACCTGTGAAACAATGAACAGACCCTTTGAATAAGATGTCACGTGTCCATCCATTCCCGCCCCTCGAATTATTGCCCATCGTTCCATTTCAGGTCCCAGTGCTGCCCCCGGCAAGCACACGCCCTGGGTCCATATCCGTTCTGATTTCGTTTGACTTCTCCATGACAATGACCCAAGTAGCCGGCGCATTGTTTCCGCTGACTGATTGTGGAAGGACGTGCCTCGTAAATTACATTTTCTCCATTTATTGCCCATCATTGTGTCTGTTCGTCCTTTGTCCTGGCTAATGGAAGGCATCGCAACCGCTGTGCGCGTGTATCAATAGAGCCCGTCAACACTTTGCTTTGAAAATGATTACGTCCATCCATTAAGTCCAATCGATGTGATCTCTTCGAAGCGAAGTAGGTCAGTGCTCGGCAGAGGGGAACAATGTCCACATCGCGGAGTAGCGTCGTAATTTAAAATGTCACCTCTTAATTGGTTCCTTGCGAGAGCGCCCGCCCGGCCCAGCGTGGCGCTGGCGGTGGGAGCTGCCTAAAAATACTCATCGGCATGACGTAAACGAGGTTGTTCCTCATTTGAATTACGCGCGCCACACAAACCACTTCCTTTGTGCCGGTCGAATGCGCCTCGGCACATCATTCAGTGGTGTCGCCCATAGTTCGGACGGCTGCCCTTGTTAGTCGGTCTCGGCCTGCCACATTTTGCGTTCGTGTATATTCGCAGTTACTTCCGGTAGATGAAATGAGCCGGACCATAATTCATTGCAACAATCTGACACGACCACATCAGCAGCCGTACAATCGCAACATCCTGTAGTGCGGCTCTATGAGGCGTACAATAAATTGTTCGGTTCAACAATGAAGGACATACACAGCTCAACGGGGCGCTGCCAGTCACAGGAAGCCCGTAACAAGCGGAAATAAAGGCATCCAGCTGATTTAGTGGCAATGGCCGTAGGTTTCGTTATGCCAAACTTTTCTGTTTTCTGGTGTGTTTTTTTTTTTTTTGTTGTTTGTGCTCATCCTAGTGATAATTCAGCTCTTTCCTGGACGCGATGTACTAAGGATACACATTTCGGGGAGGATTGCGGCGGTGACCTAGATTGTGGAGGGTATTCGTTGAGTGGCACTAGGTGGCTAATCCGTTGCTTGCCGGGCGGCAGGAAGTTATGTGCAAATGGTTGGATTGAGGTGAACTGTTGGAGATTTCCACAAAGCGGGACAGGTCTGGTGGTGTCAGTGGAGTTTAGGGAGCCAGTGACTGTCGAGGAAAAGTTTCAGCGAGTCTACGGGATCGACGTTATTCTGAGCAGGATCCCATGGATCATCGGGGGGCAGGCGGGCAGAATTATACGAACGCCGATAAAAGGAGATGAAATTAGCGAATGCATCGAAAGCCGAAATGGTCGGTGTTTGTCTCAGCTGAGCGCTTCAGGCGCTCGATTGAACTCTGCTAGTCAGGCAGTAGAAGAACACAACCGGTAGAATGTTGATTAAAGCGGGGTATGCCGCTGCAGCAGAGGGAAGATGAAATCTATCAGAAAAGCCTTGCTACGATTTTTCGGTCAAAATCTTAAGTTTCCCACTCCAAACTCTCAGTGTCCGTGAGAGTGTGCAGGAGACTCGGAGCTCGTCGATTTCGCGTTGCTCACAGCAACTCGGACTTTCGCAGAGAGCTAGGCCTGCATCCGTATAAAATTCAATCGATACAGAAGCTCAAGGTAAACGACCAAAGACAACGGAATGGGCTGCAGAGCAGACCAAAACTGCTCGCAATTTTCATCGCAAAATCATCTTCGTTGGCGAGCCCCCTTTCTGCATGAGTTGGTACATCAACAAATAAAATTGTCGAATTTGGGACTACGCCAAGATCCAAGAGCGTCCTCGCCCATTTTACTGTGGATTTTGGGTGACGTTGGCCAGGCCAGCACTGTAAACAGCAAGCACCTCGATAGTTACCAACCCTCAAGCCCCATTGGCATCAATTGGAAGATATGCATACTAATAACATGCGGCTTCAACAGGACAGCGCACCTCACGCCACATTGGAAATTCCGCACGAGAGTTTCGATGGAATGACCATCTCACGCGGCGGTGATGTGAACTGGACTCCGAAATCATTGCTTCTTCTTGTGGGGTTTTCAAACGACAGCAGCCTCCAATGCCAACATAACACACACCATCGGTGAAATTCAGCCTGATTGGGATGCCCCAGTGTGTCGCCAGGACACTAGACAGAAATGAGTGAAAAACTCTCAAGCACTCCAGGCACCCAAGCGCAACAAACAACAACACGGATTCAGTTCTCCACATAAAGTGGCAATAATAATTATTCACTACACACGAGTGGCGGTTGATGGTGAGACAAGAACTTGGTGGCTGAAAACATTCGAAGTTCCCTCAGAGAGGAGAAGAGGACCTGCAGAGACTGGATTCTCTTGAGCGCCCTACTTCTAGCGACACTGACTCTAAAATTGGCAGTGCGAGCATCTTAAGAGCAGTCTTGAAAAGAGTTCGGCGAGAAGCTGCAAAGCGACCACAGATCTGCACAAGAACTGAATCTTTCGCCGACTCAGAGGAAGGAAGACACAAAAACACCTTCGAAGGAGTCAAATTCAAAGATGGTGAGTTGCTTTCCAACAAGGGGGATATTTTACGCAGATGGAGCGAACACTCTTCGGAGCTGCTCAACCCATAACAGGACACTGAGGGTGCCAGACCCATGGACCCATGGAGTAGAGGTAGAGAGAGTAGAGGCAGTCATTTTGGTGATTGAATCACTAAATGTAGGCAAGTCCGTCGTTGTGGACGGAATCCCTCCAGAAATGCCTAAAAAAATGGGTAAAGAGGGAGTTCTGTGGGTCTCTCGTGTCAAGTGGCCTGGGGCGCGGCGAGACACCCAGCGATTCGCAAACAGGGGTGATTGCTCCTTTTTTCAGAAAAGGAAAACAAAGCAGCAAATTATTTATGAGTCCCAGAAGCTTAAAAAGTCAGTCCAGCTGTTGGGATACGCTGATGACATGGGCATTATCGCGCGGTCCCAACGTGCCATCGTGCAAGCTTTCACGGCAATTGAGGAACAGGCGAAACGAGCTGGTCTTAAGGTCTACGAGGACAAGACAAAATATATGCTGTCGAGCAAACAACGATCCGCCGCACACCACCTAGGCCAAAACGTCACAATCGACAGCTACAATTTCGAGGTAGTAAAGGAGTTTGTCTACCTCGGGGCAAATGTGATCTCCACGAATGACATCGTAGTGGAGATCCGACGTAGAATCGCCCTTGGCAACCGATGCTACTTCGGTCTGTCAAAACAACTGGGCTCGAAACTCCTGTCTCGAAGGACCAAAGTCATGCTCTACAAAACCCTTATCCTGCCAGTCCTACTTTATGGAGCCGAAAGCTGGACATTAAGTTAGGCTGCAGAGCTGATTCTTGGTGCCTTCGAAAGAAAAATTCTACGTCGGATATATGGTCCCGTCTGCGAGGAAGGCGAATGGAGGAGAAGACAAAACCGCGAACTCTACGAGCTGTACAAGGATGTGGATGTAGTCCGGAAGGCAAAAATCCGTCGACTACACTGGCTCGGCCACATCGAGCGAATGGACAACAACGCTCCAGCAAAGAGGGTCTTCGAATCCGAGCCTCCTGGTTCGAGAAGGAGAGGAAGACCGAAATTCCGGTACAAAGACCAAGTCATCGCGGATGCAAAACAGCTTGGCATTGAGGACTGGAAGCAGCGTGCCCAGGACCGTCACCGATGGAAGGCAGCAATTGCTCAGGCTCAGGTTCCTCTGCCTGATAAGTAAGTACAGGTAACCCTCCTACAACGCAACATAATAACATAAATTAATTCATTTAATTAACCAGCAAAAAGCAATTAATTTATTTAAATAACATAAAACTAAGGAAAATAAAATCTGGGAAAAATAGACACGGATTTTCAAATCTACATATTTCAGAGGATTTTAAATCTCAACCTTCTACAAATCCGCTTCCTCGTCCTCGCTTATTATAATTTGCGTCAAACGTTTTGCTCTTGGTCGTCCTATTTCAAAATCCGAGCTTGACCCACTATCACATTGATCCGGTTCAGCTATTATTGCTGGTCTTAAAAAATCTTTTATTGATGTCTGCTTTGTCCTACTTCGTAAATCTTTATAGATTTCCTGGTAGGCAGATAAATAATCTTCAAGATTTCTTTTGAATATATCTGCTCTACTATTTAGAGGATCGTTTTCCAAAATATACTCTTCCAACTCCTTCGCCACACTTTTTAGCGAAAAGTTTTTGATTTCGGTGTCAGAGTGGTCGTCAGAGCTTTCTTCAATCGATAATGCTTCACTTGTCATTGCTGCTAAATCTAATTCATTTAATTCGTCGTCCACAACTAATTCTCGAATATCAGCCACATTTATTTCGTCAAATCCATCGCCTTTTATTACGTTTGCCAGTCTCACTACGTTTTCATATATTTCAGGATATTTATTCGCCGCATCAGCATCTGCGGATGCTGTTTCACCCTGAATTTTCATGTTTATGTGTTTTTAAAGAAAATCGATGACGAGGCACTCTAAATATGTTGGGCTGCATGGGACTCGAGACTTCGGCAAAGCACAGTGGTACAGAGTGCACTGCACCATGCTGGTTGGAATAGCATGGAGCCCAACCTAGGTCACAAGACTCTGAACACTCGAGCCCATGTCTAGCCCGCTTTATACACAACCATATGCACAATTCTGGGACATGTGTTCTTCAAGGTTGACGCAATTTCAGCATCTTGGGCTGGAGAAAATATAATCAAATGCATAATAACATGGGTGGCGCTACAGCCCATAGAGGGCCAGGGCCTAGCTTCTCAGCAACCACTCGTGTTGTGCGTGCTATTGTTCTCTCACGAGTGGAAGGCACCTACACTTTTATGCAGATTCCGAACGGGCAAGTTTGAGAAGCTTTTTCTAGAAAGCAAATACTCTTTGAGCGTTGTCTGTGACTCGAAGAAGTGTCACTCGAATGCCCTTTTTCGCACAGAATGGTAAAACCCCGGACATTTCAGCTTAAAAAAAGAGAAATTTAAAAATTAAGTGAGTCCCAACAAAGGTTTTTTGATAACACAATGCCTCCTTATATGAAAAAAGAAATTAGTATATTTTTGTTGTTGTAGCCTTTAATACTACACTGGAGCACCCAGACTCAAGACTAGTCCATTGTACTACCAGGCAGCAACAACAAGAGCTTTTGTGATGAAAGCCTTACAGAATCAGCTCTCACCATATCGGCGCTGATCCAAGCAAAAGCGGTACAGTGAGGGGGGAAGTGCTCTGCACTCTTGCCGTCCTCTGCATAGGCGTCGTAGAGGGTGTCTTTGCTTAAAGCAATCACAGTTAAGTGGTGTGGTGTTGTGGCTCGTTATTACGACGGTAAGTTGTCTACAGTCAGTCTGTCATGGGACAACAAGAATGCCGCGGATTTCTTACAGCCATTTGGGACCAAGCGCTTGGTCTGTCTACATCCTTGAAAGTCATGCCATCTACGATTGTGCTCTCGAGAGGTCCAACCATGAACAGAAGCACTAACCAAAGACGCAGATAGTCTGACCGCAGGTTCAGGTCTATAGATCCTCTTTTTTTTTCTTATAATTTGCGCGTGCTCAAGGGGTTATTAATACCCTTAATTGTCCGGGGTCAAGACACAGCACGGGCCGATGGTATAGAGGGAGAGAGAGAGAGAGAGGAGGTACCTGTGCACGTTGGTCCTCTGTTCCTTGTCTTGCAAGTTCATCGTCAATCACAGTTCCAGCGATTGCTTGGTGTCCTGGGACCCATATGAATTTCAGTGAATTTCGACTGTCAATAAAATTCAGAGGGGACATGCATTGCTGAACTATCGTGGAAGTGGTGAAAGTGTTGACTATCACATCACCTTCACAATATACCATATTTGTTGCCATTTGGATTGCATAGGTTCCCGTGTGGAAAACCGACACAACTTCACCTAAAGAGGTTGAATGTTGCTACCCTCCATGAAAACACCAGCGTAGAACCGTTCAATGGTTTTGGAGCCATCCCTGAAGATACGACTGCATTCTTTTCCTGGCTCGAATTCTGGCCAGAGCCATTCCTGGGCGTAGTACTTGTATGGTATGTGCTCTGGCATTCTAAATGAAAGCGTTCAGGAAACTTAAGAGCGTATTTCACAAAGTCACAAAGTAATGAGAGTGGAAATGCGAAATAAAATTATGTTAAGTATTTTTATTCTTAAAAAATGAGTCAAATTTAAAAATTACAAGTCTCCGAGTCAGACTAAAAAAAATAACAAAGTACATGCTGTCATCACGGAAGGACGCACAACATCGACGTCTCGGACAGAGCGTCATATTGGGCAGCAGAATCTTTGAGGTAGTCAAGGACTTCGTCTACCTAGGCTCCGGAGTAAATAGGGACAACAACACCAGTACCGAGATCAAGCGCAGAATTACTCTAGCCAATCGCTGTTTCTTTGGGCTCAAGAGGCAATTGAGTAACAGAGCCATCTCTCGAAACACCAAATTGAGCTTGTATAAAACCCTGATCATCCCTGTCCTGCTCTATGGCGCAGAGACATGGACGCTATTGAAAGCGGATAAAGAAGCCCTTAGTTGTTTTGAGAGAAAAGTTCTGCGTACGATCTTTGGTCCTGTTTGCGTTGATGGCGTCTGGAGGAGAAGGTTCAACCACGAACTATACGGGCTGTACAGCGGCATGCACCTAGTTAAGCGTCTTCGGATCCAACGCTTAAGATGGCTAGGTCATGTAGAGCGGATGTACACCACAGCTCCGGCCCGAAGAGTCTTCCACACCGAGCCATTGGGACAGCGCAACAGAGGACGTCCTCGCACTAGATGGCGCACGCAAGTTGAAAAGGACCTCAACCAACTTGGTGTGCGCAACTGGAGGCAGCTGGCGAAAGATCGTGCTGGCTGGAGAGGCATGTTAGTTGAGGCCCAGGTCCACCCCGGACTGTAGCGCCAATCAAGAAGAAGAGTCAGACTAAAGAATATGAGTCCTTTTGACTCCACAGAGTCCCTTTGGTAGCACTGCAAAGCAGATTACTTCAACTACATGGGCACGCGTATCTATTTTAAGTCTCCCCGGTAAAGTCCACACTAAGGTGTTGAAGGCGTGCTCCAGAGCAGTGGTCGAGTTCAGGACGGGGGATGAGCAGTGCGGCTTTCGTCCGAGCAGACCAGCAACCAGCCAGCTTTTGGCTCTGTGAAAGGTACATGAGAGGGCGTGGGAGTATGCCAAATGAGTTTACAGCTGTTTTTGTAGATTTGGAGTAATAATAATATGGGTGGCGCTACAGCCCATAGAGGGCCAGGGGCTAGTTTCTCAGCAACCACTCGTGTTGTGCGTGCTATTGTTCTCTCACGAGTGAAAGGAACCTACAGTTTTACGCCGAATCCGATCGGCCAAGTTTGAGAAGCCTTTTCTAGACAGGAAATACACTTTGAGCATTGTCAGTGGCTCGAAAGAGGTGGGGCCGTGAAAATGATTTCTGTCGCTCAGAGCTGGAATCGAACCTACGACGTCGAGGTTGGGGTCGACGCGCGTACCCACAACGCCACGGGCCACCACGTAGATTTGGAATGCTTCGAGATAAAGTTTTGGGTGTTCTGCACGCTTGATGCTCCTCTGTTGATTCTCATTTAGTCGCCATACACAAACTGTAGCAGGTGTGTCCAGGCTAATGGTGCCAAGTCAACACCTTCCACCGTGGGCGTTGGACTTCGCCAAGGGTGCGTCTTGTCACCTCTCCTCTTCATTGTATGCATGGATTGAAAGTTGCAACGCAGCCGAGGTGAGAAATGTTTCACATTGGGAGAGCTGATGGTGAGTCATCTGCTCCTTGGTCATCCTCACACACTCCCAGATGGAACCCGAGCGCGCACTCGCTATGTTTGTGACCGTATGTGCAGATGTGGGGATGAAGGTCAGCGTGGAAAAACCAGAGGTTATGATAGTTTAAATAACGCCAGTCCAATGCAAGTGGAGTCCCAATGAATCACGTGGAGACGTTCAAGTGTCTCGAGTCTTTTTCTCGAGCGATGGGAGGAATAGTGATAAGCTCTCCTGTAGGATCGGCTAAGCTGGATCCAAATTGAAGCAGCTTGGCAGATCCGTCATCAGAAGGGCCGAGCTTGGTGTCAAAGCAGTTTTCAACTCACTATTGTTCCAACCTGTGGTCATGAAATCCGGGTAAAGACCGATGGAATACGATCGTGAATACAAGATGAGATGAGATTTCTTTGTCCTGTTGAGGGAGCTAATGGCCGGCAAATGGTGAGAAACATGCCAGTACGCGGGGAACTCTATGTCGAGTGCTACTTCTCCGAACGCAGAGAGCGTTGCCTCGATGGCTTGGATACATGGCATGAATGCCCCCATCATCACGTCTTCTCAGGCGTGCCTTAAATACAATTTCATCAGGAAGGCGTCCCATTGAAAGAGCCAGGACAAGGTGGTTGGAGTAAGTCCAAGAACTTGCTTGCTTGTGCTGTTGTTCTCTCACGAGTGGAGAGTTTGTTTGCTTGAGAAGCTTTTTCTAGACAGGAAATACTCTTTGAGCATTGTCAGTGACTCGAAAGAGATGGAGTCGTGAAAATTGTCTTCGTCGCACAGAGCAGGAATCGAACCTACGACGTCGAGGTCCTGGTCGTCGCACATACCCTCAACGCCAGAGACTAGTGATCCCTAGTGCGAGCTTAACCCCCCAGCGACGATGATGCGCTACAGGCTACAGGACAATTCAAAGATCTAATTATTTCAATCGCGGACTAGCTCTTCTACATATACGTTCACTCAGTCTCGTTGTCCGTGCAACCTTCGAAAAAAGCGCTCGCTTCCTTGCATCCAATCGAAGGTCGCGGACCGATCAGCCGCCATTCTGATGGTGGTGCAGGCATACGCCCTTTCCTCCACGTGGAGTGTGAGTGGCGCCCACGGTTGCCAAAACCCATCAATGGATGCGACAAAGCGGAATGCCCAAAAATTTGTTGTGGTCTCCCTACATTAGCTCCGCCCATTGTAGGAACTGTTGTGTGCACACAAGCCAATGCTTGGACTTCTGATCGCCCATCCAGGCCACGCCCATGTTGTTGTTGGGTGAAAATGTTTGCATCGACCTTGGTGACGGTGTGTTGCAAAGTAAAACCAGAGTCAAGGAAATTTTGGCATTCTGGCTACCCAGCGCCCAGAGAAGCCGCGGGCGCTCCTCATAAAAAGGATAATCGGCAAAGAAACGTAGCTCCACCGCGGAACGTGCGCCCTCTGAGCGAGGCAAATGGAAATTCCATCAAGTGTGCGAAAGGGCTTTTCTCTCAAAAGAAACAACCGGACGACATCCTCAGAGGACAATTCCTCCTTCGCTACCCTCTAAAGGACTACCTCTTCCGGAGGTACAACAAATTAAAGCGATGCTCACTGGAGACTCCTCGAACACCACCCCATTGACATTTCCGACGGCAGGTGGTCGATGGAAAATTGCAACAAGCCACAAAGCGGAGAAACAGGAAACGACGAAGCCACCTACTGGCCACCTGGCAAAATATCCCCTCGGCTGGTTGCCGAGTTGCGGCAAATGCGGTCTGCCGCCTGCCAATGTTGATTGTGTGCTCCTTCGGCGGGGGTTTTAAATTTATTTTCCTGCTGCAAGTAAAATACAGAAAAAAATTCCTTAAATCCTCTGCTGAGGAATATTTCATGTTTCTGTCCCCACTCAAGCACCGCCTAAGGCACTTCTGGGGGTCCTCTTTCGTCTCCTCGCTGCGAGAAGAGTGTTTGAATAATGTGTGCCTTGTTCACCCCCGCTGTTGTGTGTTGTTTTTGAAAAGCGATGGCTGCTTAGAAAGCCGAGACAAAGGGAAATGCTTGCGATCACATGCCACTCCATGGTGACTGAGGGGGCGCGTCAAGACCTCGCAATTAAACTCATGCTGCAGGGGATGGCTTGGTGCACAGAGGGCTGCCGACTGGAAGTGATGGCTTTTCAATTGAGTTTTATTGGAGTGAGGACGGAAAGAAGTGCGAGAAATGTCGGGAGCAGTGCTGGAACTTCTGCTGATGTCTTGCTTGGAGGTGGCGCTCTTGAAATTAGCCGGCAATCAAAACTTGGCAGCGATGGGACTGAGGGTGGTAGTCACGAAGTCACACGGGGTGGCGCAACCGAGGCCAGCGCCAATGAAGACAGATGCCTACATTTGGACGGGTGTCGATTTGTGACACAACCTGGCTGACGAGCCGTCTCATTTCTCAGAGTGGGAACAAACCATGAAGACGGCTGGCAGAAAGTCTCGATCTGCGATGAATCAAATACTGCGGACAAAAGCCCTTCAGAACAGACGCGAATTTCGTCCCCCGACATAGGATATAGGCCCTAATCCTGGATCTAAGTTGAGCGGCTTGGCTGACTAATGGCGACGCTACTTAATCAGCTAAGGTTGTCGAAATAGTTGACCCTCAAATGTGAGCACGCGGTTCCCACACCTCAACATTCATAAGGGGACCGGCATCCATATTAATCGCATTGCCATCGACTTCAGACTTCTTCTTCTTCTTTGTGTGCCGCTACAGTCCGGGGTGGACCTGGGCCTCAACGAACATGCCTCTCCAGCCATCACGATCTTTCGTCAGCTGTCTCCAGTTTCGCACACCAAATTGGTTGAGGTCCTTCTCCACTTGGAGGCGCCACCTTACACGCGGGCGTCCTCTGTTGCGTTGCCCGACAGGTTCGGATTCGAAGGTTCTTCGGGCCGGAGCTGAGGTGTCCATACGCTCTACATGACCTAGCCACCGTAGGCGTTGGATCCGTAGACGCCTAACTAGGCTCATGTCGCTGCGCGGCCCGTACAGTTCGTGATTGAATCTTCTCCTCCAGAAACCGTCAACACAAACAGGACCAAAGATCGACTTTAGACACTCCTCCAATATTCTCGACGTCCGAACGTTCCGAGGAGCCATCATCGACTCGAACCATTACCTTGTTGTAGCCAAGGTGAGGAGAAGTACGGCGTCGCGGCAGGACACATCGGGTTGACGATAGAAAGCTACAATCGCAGTCGAGCGCTAGGAACTTTGCCGAGTGAGTCTCCCTCAAACTTTCTGAAAGCTCGACGCTGCCTGCACATTCAATAGAAGCGTTGTTAAAATGCCATCAAAGAAGCTGCCACTGATTTGCTGGGTTTCACGGCACCACCCACAAGGAAACCATGGTTTGACGATGAGTCCAGGCAGGCACATGCATCCAAACACCAAGCCTACAAGGCAACGCTGCATCGAACAACGAGGGCTGTTCGTGAGCTCTACGAACAGAAGAGAAGGGAAGAGCACCGGCTTCTCAGAAAGAAAAAGAAAGAGTCTGAGAAGCGCACGGTCGTGGAGATGAAGAGGTGTTACGACAGGAAGGAGGTCCGAAAGTTTCACCAAAAGGTAAAACAAGTGTCAGGAAGATATAGAACTCGGACCGAAACCTGCAGGAACGAAAATGTACAACTAGTAGTGGAATCGCAGTCGATGCTGAGAATCTGAAAAGATCATTTCTGTAGACTGTTAAACGGCGATGACGACCAAAATAAGGTTTCCAGGCAGAATGTTCCACTCCACGCAATGGACGACGATAGAAGAGAATTCCGTCCCCCCGATCTAGACGAAGTCAACGTAGCGATATCGAGACTGAAGTCGAACAATGCTGCTGGAGCGGACGGATTGTCCGCGGAATTGCTTAAGGCAGCTGGTGATGACCTGGTTGGGCGCATGCATCAGCTCATCTGCAAGACATGGTCGGAGGAAATCATGCCCGATGAGTGGAATCTCAACGTCGTTTGTCCGGTCCACAAGAAAGGAGACCCCTTTGACTGCGCCAACTATAGAGGGATCAGCCTCCTTAACATCGCGTGTAAGATACTCTCTGCCGTGTTGTGTGAACGCCTGAAACCCTTTGTCAGCAACCTGATAGGTCCTTATCAGTGCGGTTTCAGGCCAGGACAGTCCACAATAGACCAAATATTTACACTTCGCTAGATCCTGGAAAAGACTCAAGAGATGCAGATCGACACCCACCACCTATTTGTCGATTTCAAGGCCGCATAAGACAGCGTGCATAGAGCTCCATCACGGCCGAGACCTTCAATGTCTTAGGCAAGGCGACACGCTGTCATGTGATTTCTTCAACATCGTCCTGGAGAAGGTCGTGCGAAACTCAAACGTAAACACCCGAGGCACGATCATCCAAACTTCCGTTCAACTGCTTGCGTACGCGGACGACATTGACGTGATTGGACGAACACAGCGAGCCGTCAATGAGGCGTTTGCTGGCATTGAAGCGGAAGCAGCTAGGATGGGTCTAGCGGTGAATGAGGGCAAAACAAAGTAAGTAAACTCAAGATCGACGTCTCGGACAGAGCGTCATAATGGGCAGCAGACAATTTGAGGTAATTAAGGTCATCGTCCACATGGGCTCTGGAGTAAATAGGGACAACAACACCAGTACCGAGATCTAGCCCAGAATAAGTCTTGCCAATCACTGCTTCTTTGGGCTCAAGAGGCAATTGAGTAACAGAGCCATCTGCCGAAACACCAAGTTGACTTTGTATAAGACTCTGATCATCCCAGTCCTGCTCTATGGCACAGAGACATGGACACTATTGCAAGCGGATGAAGAAGCTCTCGGTTGTTTTGAGAGAAAAGTTCTGCGTGCGATCTTTGGTCCTGTTTGCGTTGATGGCGTCTGGAGGAGGAGGTTCAACCACAAACTGTGTGGGCTGTACAGCGGCATGCACCTAGTTAAGCATCTTCGAATCCAACGCTTAAGATGGCTAGGTCTTGTAGAGCGGATGGACACCACAGCTCCGACCGGAAGTGTCCTCGATTCCGAGCCAGTTGCCCAAGGCAACAGAGGACGTTCTCGAACCACAACCAACCTGGTGTGAGCAGTTACAGAGAAGCTTATGAAATATTGTGCTGGCTGGAGAGTCATGTTGGATGAGGCCCATGCCCACACCGGACTGTAGCGCCAATCCAAGAAGAATTGGACGAAGCGCATGTCCGAACAGAACTGCCATTGAGCTAAGCCAAATTAACGTTCGAAACAGGAACATGCGGTATGTACCTTCAAAGTCAACCCCTATCAACCATTCAAGTGCAAACGCCCCTACCGGAAATGCTTTACAAACCTCTATCGATACGGAAGTGTTTGCCACCTGTTTGGTGATTGTATGAGGTTCGGTTCAGCCAAGTGTATTAACATTCAGCCGCAGACCAAGGCGCTGCAACGGAACACACGGAAAATGTCTTCGGCTGCCTCCCCGCACAAGGATATCCAACCGTCCAGGGACAAGCAGGCCATTAATTGATTGAATTTGCTCTCTTTTCGCGGCGGAAGGAGTCGGGAACATAATTAAAATCACTGGTGTCCCATCAGCGCGCCCGGCGGCATGAAGGCCCAAGGAGCACCCTCAATTAGTGAAATTTCTTCCTTAGTCGAGTACATTCAGATTCGCAATCGCCCTTTGCGCCGTATCCGGCGACGAAGGTCAGGGTCTGCAGTACGTGACTGGCTTGAGGTGCCAGTGGGACAAGCAGACGACATTATCCACCGACTCATTAATAAATTAGGGCGAACAGTTGTCGGTGCTGTTTAACACCAGGCCACACTCAAATTAATTGAAAACATCCAACACAACAAGTAGTTTCCCGCTCCGGCCCGGGACCGGCACTGGTCAGGTGACTGCGATGGTCGCAGGTGGGAGCTGGATAATGAGGTGATAATCTCTTCCCGAAAAAAACGCCCAACCGAGAGCGTTAACACAATGCGGTGAGGGACCCAGTTGGCAGTTGGCAAGCAGTCCCGCCGGTGCCCGGAAGCTTCCGTGTATTTGTAGTAATTACAGTTTTTACGCCAATTTAATGCCAGCAATAAACAGATTTTTGTCATCCCCACTCAGTGTCTGTGGCGGTGCCGGTGGCTGGTGGGACGTCCCCAAGGACGCACTAAGAGCCCAGATAATGAGAGAAATCTTTACGAGATTTCGGTTGTTTTACTTGATTATGCCCGGAATGCGGATGGAATTAAAGCGAAATTTAGTGCGAATTAAGGACACTGTCCCGATATGCTGGGCGAATGGTGCCACTGTCGGTGGTGCTCTTCTGCCACTGCTGACTGACGGTGGGGCCTGCCTCCGTGGCAGATAATAATTAGACGCAGACATTAAGGGGACTGAATTTATTTGCTGTGTGAGCCCTCGTCGTAAATACTAATTAGGCAACTGCCCGACGTAGTCTAGTGAGGCATTCATTGAGTTCGCCCAACGACTGCGGAATGGGATTTATATGCAACGGAGACTTGGAAGTGTCCCATTTTTCAGCAGCAAATGAAGTGAATTGACGATGAGGCGAGAGCCTCTGCGTTGAATTTGGCGTGACATGCAGTCGTGTCGAATGGCAGATTGCAAGTTCCGTGGAATCAGCTTGTGCACAAGTTCACATTCACGAGCACAGATACTGTTGCGAACGGTGTGCTCTAGAGGAGACTTGTAAAATCTAAAAAAATATGAGTGCCCGAGTGAAGCTAAGAAATGAATCCCTTTGACTCTATATTCACTGTCTCTGTGACAACACTGTTTAAGAAATTATAGAAAAAAAAGAAGCGTTAAACAAAACAGACACACACAGGAATAGTGACAGACAGAGAAGAGCAGGCAGACACCGTGACACATCACACATGGCTCCGTGCACGCGGGCAAACAGAACCAACGCCGAACTCGAACTAGGTAAGAACAGCTTAACTCGATGTCTTTGTCTTGACCAACCAAAGCGTATGGTTCACCTCACGCCGAGTTAAAAGAGTTGCAGTTATGATGTTCAACGTGTCGAATGGTTCGCAGATTTGATGGTCATTTATTCGCTTAACTTTAGTTTCAGCAACTCGGTCTGAGATAAATCTAACTCGGTTCAACTCAGCTCAAAATCGCTTCACTACAAGCACCAACTGGTTCCGATGTTACGAGTCAGTCCGCGTGGTATCACAATGGGCCTACTCTGGACTAAGTGGGACTGCCCTTGGCAATCAGCCACTACAACCTAACCTAACTCAACTTGGATGTAACTCGGTTTGACTCGGTTTATCAACTCGAGTTGTCCCATCCCTTGCAATGCTCCATTAAATCTCAGACACTGTTAGGCCAGCCAAAGTCCGGCCAGTCAAGGGAGCGGCCACTAGCCACCGGACACAGCTTGAGGGAACGGATCAAGATTGGTTTTTATTGTGGCCACCCCGCATACTTCGGGCTCTAGCTGACTTACTTACTTATCAGGACGACGAACCATGAAGGGTCTGAGCCCGAGCGATTGCTGTCTTCCATCGGTGACAGTCCTAGGCACTCTGCTTCCAGTTATCGAGGCCAAGTTGTCTTGCATCCGCGATGACTTGGTCTCTGTACCGGAGGTTCGTCCTTCCTCTCCTTCTCGAAACAGGAGGCTAGGATTCGAATACCCTATTAGCTGGAGCGTTGTTGTCCATTCGCTCGATGCGGCCGAGCCAGTGTAGTCGACGGATTTTTACCTTCAGGGCGACACCCACATCTGATGAAACGAGTGCCAATCTCTCGTCTCAGGTCAAGTAGAGCGAATGGACGCTAATGCTCTGGCCCGGAAAGTCTACGGCTCCAACCCCAAAGGACAACGTGCTAAAAGAAAGCAATGCCTCTGGTGGTGCATGCAGCTAGAGGGGGGCCCTCAGTAAGTTGAACGTGCGTAGCTGGAAGCAACTAAGCAAAAGTCCGGGCTAGATGGAGAAGCCTATTGGCAGAGGCGCATGTCCACAACGGACTGTATCGCCAGCCAAAGAAGAAGAAGTACCACATCCACATCCTGGTACTGCTGGTAGAGTTCGCGGTTGTGACTTCTGCTCTGTTTGCCCTCCTGGCCCATATATCCGACACAGAATTTTTCTTTCGAAGGCACCAAGAATCAGCTCTGCAGCTTGTGCTTAGTGTCTCGCTTTCGGCTCCGTAAAGCAGAACTGGCAGGATAAGAGTTTTGAAGAGCATCCTTCGATTCAGGAGTCTCGAGACCAATTGTTTCGCCAAACCGAAGTAGCATCCGTTGCCAAGGGCGATTCTGCGTCGGATCTCAACTACGATGTCATTCGTGGAGTTTACGTTTGCCCCGAGGTAGACAAGCTCCCTCACTACTTCCAAATTGTAGCTGTCGATTGCAAAGTCTTGGCCTAGGTGGTGTGCGGCGGATTGTTTTTTCGGCCTCGTTGACCCTTAGACCAGCTCGTTTCGCCTGTTCCTCAATTGCCGTGAAAGCTTCCCCTACGGAGCGTTGGGACCGCGCGATAATGTCGATGTCATCAGCGTATCCCAACAGCTAGACTGACTTTTTGGAAATAGTGCCTTCCGTGCTTACAGCCGCCCGCAGCACTATCGTCTCCAGTAGCAAATTGAAGAAATCACAAGACAGCGCAGCTCCTTGCCGAAATCCGGTGCAAGTTTCCACCGTTCAGAGGTTTTTGAAGCGAACTGCATGGTGCATCGCGTACGTGCTGTGACACAACCGGATGAATTTTCTCGGGATCCCGAATTCGGCCATCGCTTCGAATAACTCCTTCCAATGAATGCTGTCGTATGCAGCTTTAAATCGACGAAAAGATGGTGAGTATCGACTTGAAACTCGCTGGTCTTCTCCAGAATCTGCGTTAGTGTGAAGATTTGGTCTATAGTCGATTTGCCGGGCCGGAAGGCGCACTGGTACGTGCCGATTAGTGCGGTGCAAAACGGCTTTAGACGTTCACACAATACGCTGGATAGGACCCTAGCTGAACCCCTAGGTATTCATTAACGCATCGGGATGGCTGGGCTCCGAGTTCGCCGTATCTGTGGACCGAGTACCAACAGGGGGTAAAACGACTGCATGGTTATAGGGGTCCCCGGTTCGAATCCCAGTGAAAGCAAGGGCTTAAGACGAGTACGCCATATCTGTGAACCTTTTACCAAGAGGGCTGCATTGCGCAGTTGGTTGAGCGCCTGCCCTGGTTATAGCGGTCTCAGGTTCGAATCCCAGTGAAAGCAAATGTAAATATGATTTTACCGGCTTTCATATCTTTTCCAGTCACCATTTTGGACTGCAATCAACAATGGACCAAGAATGGTCTAACTGTGCTGGCAATTTTCGATGGCAGCCCAATAACCTACCCTATCCTACAAATGAGCTCGTAGGGCATGCCTTACGCCATCCAGCCTTTCATATTAGGTCTATAACTTCGTGTGGCTTGCTAAGAGATGGCGCTGCTAGTATTATTCCATTGGAACATGCATTGGAAAGCTACTGTCATTGTGAAGAGTTGTCCTTGAAGAAGCCATAGCTTCAGATGGGAAGTACTTTGATCGGTCTTACAATCTTGAAAACAAAAACACACGTACAGTTATGCACCTAATAGTTAACCTCACTCATGACAACGTTCCAGAGTACACCACGTCTGCCACACGCACAAGTCTATGCCCACCGCTGATCGATAAGATGGAACGATAAGCTATGCAAGCAATTAAGGTCTGCTCCCATTACAAGCAAAATGCAACCTATTCCCTGCGTCTCAATCACTCCACGGCATCCAACATAATCATTAAAAAATTATCAACGCACCCGTCACCATGCAGCCATGGTATTGAACATCAGCTTCCAACGTCACTAACTATGTACAGACTTCCTTCCTGGAATAGTCGCACCAGCCCATTATTCGCCGGCTCTCCTCGTCAGCCATTAAACTAATTTAAAATATCTCACCACTCGCCAGGAGTTCATTAGACGACGTAATTACGGCCCCACCGGGATGCAGGCGAACGGCAGGAAGAGGAATCACATCATCAGCCGGGAAGGGAGGGAAGGGCTTAATGAACTCAGGTCTGCTTTGCTCCGAACGAACATAATTAAAGCCCTCACTGACCTGGCGAGCTCCTTTGACGAATGCTTTCAATGCACGCGGCACAGCAGCCTTAAATTCAAAACAAGCCCACCTCCGTTCCACGTCATTCACTTCTCCAGAAATCCTCCAATGGCTTGCCATCAGACACCCGAAATTCGTGACACCGAGATGCCCGGTTTGCACATTCAACTTGTAGTCGAAAACCCAATTTCCTGCTTCCGTTGCGGATGGGAAAACGTACAAACGAGAGTATCGTCACACACACATCCTGTTCAGCGCACACCTTCGCATGGGAGCGCTACGTGTGGCAAGCGCTTTTAATTAATCGCTAACGCGTCTCCCCCTCGTGCACCGGCCTTGGCATTAGGCCCGGGGAAGTTAATTCCACAAAATGTGCGAATCAACTTTGTGAACTATCGGCAAACTCGTTCCATCCTAATTGACTTACGCCGCAGCGCCGGCTCACGGCCCTGGAAGAGGGTATCGCGCGCACTTTGTGCAAGTCATCTTCACCGACCGTGCCTTTGTTGCTTTCAATTCAATTCCAGTCCGAGAACACGAAAGCACGCTGAATCGATGGAATCGTTGCGCGTATACGCCCGGGTGGCCCGGTTTCGTGCATAAATCTGGAACCCTGTTGCATGCTGCAGCCATGCATCATCTGCCGCACAATCGCAGCAGTTGGCAACGTGTCACTGGACAGCATTCCGTTGGTTTTCGCTGACGAGGGCAACACCTGGCAAGCATCCAGCCGTTCCACGGCTGCTCGTCCGCCGCGGTAACACGGGAGTGTTATGGAAATTCCTTTCGTCGGACTGACAAGTTCATGAGACGATTTGTTTCCATCCGCCGTCCTGCGTGAGAGTATCTCTTCAGGAGGAGCCGCCGGGGCGCAGTGGCTCCGGTGCACAGATCGTAATCTTCTCACGTACCTCGCAGTGTTCCGGCAGACAAAAGGTAGTCACTGAGCATTTGCATCGCCGTGTCGTTCGTGATTTGCATCGCACACAGGAGTCAACGGCTGGAGGACAAGTGGGTCGGTATTGATTTGTTGCCGGGGACTTACTGGGAAGGTGTTCGGTGCAATGATTGGGTAATGTGCTTAGCTAAAGCGCCTTGACACGGACTCCGACGAAAGGTGTTCGAACCGATGTGCAGGCGGCTGGCTGCTGCCGTGTGACAAGGCAAGACGTTAGCTGGCATTGCAGGGATTTGCGACGGTGCTGGTGTGAGTGGCGATGGCGAAAGCCGGTAAGTAACAAGTGCAATTTGTGGATGCTCACCACGTAATCGAGAGCTACATTTCACGTAGTACGTCACGACTCAATTTATTCCGCTTTCTGCGTGTGCTCAGAGGGAGGATTCTGTTGGGCGCTCCAGGGATGGGCATGGACGTCACTCTATTTACATGCGATCAAGTGAATTGTGGGTTTTTTGAAGATGTCTTGACCTCTGCGGAGGACACACTTTTTGAGCTTAGAGCCGACGGCAGGAGCCAACCAGGAATAGGCTATATTCTATAAATCAGCCTAACTCCCGGCATCGATGCCGGCTGCGCGGGTGTAAAATATATTCGACAACAAATATGGCTGCACAAGAGGTAAGGGACTGCACAGGATCTTGCTGTCGCCATGGCGACTCTTCGTCGTCGAATAAAATAATTTTCTGCCAACGCGAGGTTCACGAGTGACTATGCGACAAGTAACAATATGTGGAAGTAGCCAGAAGTCCAAGAGCGCGACGATGGCTTCGAATCCAAGCCTCCTCCGAACTGAAATGAGAAGAAGACTGAACCAGAGTCGGATACAGCAGAATCCAGCATTGACGACTCCGTGTACGACGGCCAGGTATCGTCAAGTACGGACTCAGAACTCATTGCTGACAAGTGATGCCTAGTCACCTCGTTATCATCATGAGCTCCTGACCCGCATGATCCACTTAAAGGATCACGGGGGTGAAGCACACAGTAGACATCTCCAGGCCACTCGATCCTCTGCCATCGAAAAATATTCAACATCAATCTAGCCCGTCACTTGCGTTAGACCAGTCTTCAAGAACAAGCCTAGGTGACACAGCACCCGTGGGTGTTGGCCACACTGGAGGCTGGACGCTAAGCAAAACTGCTGAGCTGATTCTTGGTGACTTCGAAGGAAAAGCTGTACGTCGGATATATGGTCCTAACTGCAAGCACGTCGATCTCTGCGAACTAAGAAGATGTGGATGCAGTCCAGACGGCAAAAGTCCAGAATGATGGCTCGACCACATTGCGCGCTTGGACAACAAAGCTAGAGGGGAGACCTAGGGAGACCGAACGTCAGGTATAAATACCCAGTCATCACACACTCAAAACAGTTTGGTTGTCGGCCTACTAAATAGGTAAGTAGATCCAACCACTAGGCCTGCTCTACCACGTAGAGCGCATGATTTAGTTCGAAGAGTTTTCGACTCCTTACCAGTGGGACGACAACGTAAGAGAGGAAGCCCAATCTACAATCTAGAGGAGGACCTCAACCAACTTGGCGTGCGAGCTTCTTAGGTGAGACCCATATCTCCCCAAACTGTAGCGCCAGTAGGAGAAGAAGAAGATGTTATACTCAGACCTAAGCGGCACACACAGAACCCAGTTGCCACAACAACCTTTGTTGTGCAGGCGATTGGAATGGAACCTACCTACCTACATCGACTACACTGGCTCGGCCACATCGAGCGAATGGACAACAAAGCTCCAGCAAAGAAGGTTTGAGATGGAATTACACTTCGTTTCAATGACTGCAAAGAACTGCAGCCGTGAATTATGACAGTTCATCCTGCCACAAATTGAATCTAGACACCCTGCGTAGACTAACCAATAGAGTCACGGACACATTTTAAGCAGACTGTATGTTAAGAGTTTCCAAAGCGCAATGCCCTACAAGCAGTCCAGCGAGTAAGAGACTGCGAATCTGGAGCCGTTGTTTGTGAATAGTACATGCTCAGCTTAGTACGCTCTACACATTTGCATGTCTATTTAATATAATGCGCGTTATAGGCCATAGAGGGCCAGGGCCTAGCTTCGCAGCAACCACCCGTGTTGTGCATGCTATTGTTTTGTCAGTGGAAGCACCTAGACCTTTTTGCTGAATCCGAAAGGCCAAGTTTGAGAAGCTTTTTCTAGAGAGAAGTACTCGTTGAGCATTATCAGTGATTCGGAAGACGAGGGCCGTGAACATTGTTGGTATCGAACTTACGACAGTCTCTCACATCTGTTGAAGTTCTTCATTAATTGTGTCATTACACAAATTCCTTAGAACATTAAGAAAACAAAATTAAAATAGCGCATACGCCACAGTGTATCAACATAGTTCAGAAAAATGATGTCGCACTCATCTGCATTCGAAAACTCTGATCGATCCGCAGACCGATTGGTTTTCTTAAAACCGATGGAGATGACACACACTGAGGTCTGACACTGTCAGTTCAATGTTGGAAGTCGCACCGACTGATATTGCGAACGCAAATGGCTTGCCGAAGCATACTAAGCCTATACGCTTCCGGAGAAATAGCATTGTGCACCAATTTGTGTCTTAGACATGCCCTTTAATGCCGACCAGTGGGAGTATGATCCGTCGAAAGATCGAATTGTGACTGGATCGAATCGTATGTTAAATCACTGGCGGCATTACTAACTGACTTTGAAAGTTCGGGTGACATTCTTCGTAGATAAGCTTCGATTTAAAAGGTTGCACGTCTCGTTATAGTAGGTTTCAAACTGGTCCCATAGTCGGTCGTGATCAGGCCACTCATCCGCCCTCGCAGCACCAACCAACTTCTCGTGATTGTGCTCAAATCGGTTTTAGTGTGCGATAAGCCCAGTTGCTGACTGGAGAGGCATGTTGGATGGGCCCAGGTCCACCCCGGACTGTAGCGCCAATCAAGGAGGAAGAAGTGCCGTAAGTGCGGTCAACTCTTGGTCAACTGGGCAATGTCAGATGTGTGTCAGATGCACCTAGTACACGAACATGGGTTCTCTTGATGGCAGCGACTCTTCTCCCAAATTCTCTCAAATTAAACGCCGCCATGGTAGAAGTTAAAACGAGTAAAATAATTAATTTCTCAAAAAAATAGTTTGCCAAAAATGCGAGATCCTAGAGCATATAGGCCTATTCCTCCCAGGAGGCACCAAAAATGTTGCAGTTTGGGTTCCATTTGTTGTGCTAATGTACAATGTACATCCAACGCTTAGCAAAAATAACGTGACCAAGAGCAAGCTAAATTTAACCAAACTTCCCTTGTCTGCTTCCGGTTCAGTTTCACCTTCAATCTTTTGACAGCTCGGTTAAAGTCATAAACGATGTTGCCGTAGTGTGGTGCCAAATCTCAACCAACTATATTTATTGACAGTCAAGCTGTAGAAATCAAGCTTAAGCTGGTCGCGGGCTGCCGTGGAGAACTCAACGTCTCAGCACGCAGCACGTGCTTCTCTATGCTGGGTCTCAGGTCTTAAGGATATAGCCGCCAACGAGGCAGCAGTAAAGATGCCGCAATCGACCCAGATGTCATGCAAGAACAAAAAATTTCATGGCCCATCAGTATGACAACTCGGAGGGTTAGAGTTCGATATTCACAGAGCCACATAAGACAACCTTCACATTAAGGCAGTCAGGGCTCTAATGGCAAGTGACCATTTCAATAAAAGTGATTATATCCCAAGACTCCTTGTGCAGAGGATGTGGCTGACACTGAAGTGGTGCCCTTTCGAGCATGCTTGTCAACTTTAAATTGGCCAGAGTTCCGCGGCATACCGAAGCCCCTGCCGTTAAGAGATAGACGGCATGTCACGGGAGTCAATGAGTAGAACTTGACTGCACCCACACACCCTTTTGACTTCCAAAACATTAGGTATTTAGGTCCTGCCCTTCATATCGTCTTGTTCTTTAACCATGACTGGGTCGTCTAGCTAAGTCTACCTCTATGTCCATTTTCCCGTAAGCCAAGGACGGATTGTCTATTTTAATGACCACAACAGTGCGGAGTTTTGCACCCCTTGTCAAGAGGAAAATGCAGACTCTCCTTCTTCGAACAGGCCGCCTAAACTTGACACTATCGGCGATTTATGTGCCGCGTCTGTCTACCCACCACCAACGGAACTTCGGTTTTTTTTTCTTTTCTGTCCACTTTATAATAATATATATATAAATATGGGTGGCGCTACAGCCCGTAGAGGGCCAGCCTCTCAGGAACCACTAGTAATGTGCGAGCAATTCTTCTCTCACGAGTGGAAGTGACAGTTTTATGCCGAATCCGAACGGCTTTCTCTAGACAGGTAATACTCCTTGAGCATTGTCAGTGACTCGAAAGAGGTGGGACAGTGAACAGATCAGGAATCGAACCTACGACGTCGAGGTTGGCGTCGACGCACATACCCACAACGCCACGGATCACCACACTGTCCATTTTACTGACACTTTTTGTTTTTTTTTTCTTTTTTTTTGCTTTCCACACGACTGCCATTCTGGGCTATCACTCACCTGTGTGGAACAAGGCCCGATTGATTATCGTACAAATTTCACCCACTCTACGTCTCTGTACTACACTTGTCTTACAGTTCTTTGTTTTATTTTTCATATTTTTTTCTGTATTCGGACCAAACCACACTTTTGTTTCAGTGGTACACTCAGTATCGTTTTTTTTTTCTGTTTAATTGCTACCGAATCACCGCTGAGCTCTTATCCTGGCGTTGCACGGTCGACTCCTTGCTACATCCACCCGATTCGACGCAGGTAAAATATCAACAAAAAAACGTCCTTTATCGCGATTGAAACCTTCCACCGTTTCAACTCGCGTGTCCTCCTGTCGTTACTCTTTTTTTTCACGCGGTCAGCCAACAGAGAAACGTTCACGTCCGATCAGTCTCGTTGCTAGAAATCAACTCCCCAAAACTTTCTTTCTCATCCCTCGACATCCCAAGGCAACCCACGCTCGGATGATCCATCTCTCTAACAACAGGCGATACGATAAGCCCGTTGGACCAATCACTCCACCTTGGAGTCCGCTAAGTCCCCATCGGACCGCACTAGGAACGGCCAGCGTCCTTGAAAACGAGAAGCCCAAGAGAACCAGACGGGCACTCAAAGCACCAGAAAAAAAACAATTAAGACGAATAGCGCGTATTTGAACCCGCAAGCTTCTGCACTAGTGCTAACCACCCAACTTCCCGCACTGCGCCTCCAGCAATCTTAGCGACGTCATCGTCAATGCCCTAGACGTCCACCTGCCATGACGAATAGGTACCCTATTTTTGGCGCAAGCCTTTCAACAGTTGGAACCCATAATAATTCCGCAGACATCATCGGCTTTAGTTGGAATCCGATGTTTGTCCTTAAAGATATTTTCATAAATGTCACTCACCACGGAGCAGATATCCCCCCGTCCTGCCCACCTCATCAACAACGGGCCAACAAAGCTCGCGAGTTCACTACACTCCGCCGTAACAGAGAACAAATAAAAAACAAACTCCCATAATCTTACTATCATCGCAGCCACGGAGATTAGCTGCGTCCCAAGTCCCACACGCCGGCGGTGCATAAATCATTTATTAAAACTTTTCCATCATAACTCCCGCCCAGCGCAGCGGCAAGCTCATGCGAAAGTGACAGCGACAACTTTCTACACGGATGTTGACACTCGCAGACAGCGTCGACCGCCGGCTGTGCCATCCACCGGCAGCACACAGCGCGTCAAGGGACGCCGAGCTTATTCCTCATAAATATTCATTAGATGTACACATCCACACGCGGGAATCACGCGTGTGTGTCATGTGTGGGCGGCGAAAACGAAATCCGTGCAAATCCTTTAGCTCACCTCATTTCTCATGTAAATGCTATCGCGCCGAACGACGAGAGGGCTTTTTCGAAAATTTCATTTCGTCTTCCAAATCAAATGTCGGCCGCCGTTCTTGGTGTTGTGCTGAGGTTTGATATTTTCGCATTTGTCCCCGGATTTACTGGCTTATGAGGGATTGCGCATCAAATGGAGCCGCTGTTAGCATCTTCATCGAATTGAGGAGGTTGCGCTTTCTCACGATTACTCCGAGTGAGATTGATCGGTTTGCTCATTCGAAGTGGTTGAGATGTGTGACGTGAGACTCCTTGGTTGCCGGGCGAATGAGTTGAGTGTGCAGGTTTGGCAGATGTCAACGTAGAAGTTTTTGTTGAAGGTTTTCACTCTCTTGTTTCTTGATTTCATTCCGACAGCCCGCTTGTGTCACAATTAAGTGAGCATCCAGGTAAAAGGGGTTTCTAAAGGGTGGTCGATGTTGATTTTGAAAAAAACACGCATTTTTTAGGAAATAATGGTTCAATTATGTATCGAACAAAATATCGGCCAAATGGCCGCCGCTACCTCGGCAGCACACCTCCATCCCATGGCCCAAATTTTCGATGAATTCTTCTTTTTTGTGTGGCGCTACAGTCCCGGGTGGACCTGGGCATCATCCAACTAGTCTCTACAACTAGCGCGATGTCTGGCTAGCTGTCGCCAGTTTCGCACACCAAGTTGGTTGAGGTCCTTCTCCACTTGGGTGCCACCTTAAACGCGGGCGTCCTCTTTTGCGTTGCCCGACAGGTTCGGATTCGAAGATTCTTCGGGCCGGAGGTGTACATGACCCAGCCACCGTAGGCGTTGGATCCGTAGACGCCTAACTAGGCTCATGTCGCTGTACAACCTGTTCGTGGGTTAATCTTCTCCTCCAGAAACCGTCAACACAAACAGGACCAAAGACCGTACGTAGAGCTTTTCTCTCAAAGAGACCAAGGACTTCTTCATCCGCTTTCGAGATTGTCCATGCCTCCGCGCCGTATAGCAGGACTGGGATGATCAGAGTCTTGTATAGAGTCAACTTGGTTCTTCGAGAGAGGGCTCTATTACTCAATTGCATCTTGAGCCCGAAGAAACAGCGGTTGGCAAGAGTTATCCTACGCTTAAGCTCGGCACTGATGTTATTTGTACAATTTACTCCGGAGCCGAGGTAAGTGAAGTCCTTGACTACCTCGAAGTTAAAACTGCCCATTGTGACGCTCTGTCCAAGACGTTTTGCCTCATTCACCGCCAGACCCATTTTAGCCGCTGCCGTCTCAATGTTAGCAAAAGCCTCACTGACGGCTCGCTGAGCTCTGCCAATCACGTCAATGTCATCGGCGTATGCTAACAATTGCACGGACTTCTGAAAAATCGTGCCACTTGTATTGGCGTGTGAGCTTCGCACGATCTTCTCCAGGACGATGTTGAAGAAAGCACATGACAGCGCGTCGCCATGTCTAAAACCTTTTTTGACATTGAAGGTCTCGGTGAGTTCGTTACCGACCTTGATGGAGCAGTTCTCCATCGTCATCCTGCACAGCCTGACGAGTTTGGCAGGAATGTCAAAGCCAGACATGGCGCAGTATAGGTCGTCGGTATGCACGCTGTCATATGCGGCCTTGAAATCGACGAACAGATGGTGAGTGCCGATTTGCATTTCTTGGGTCTTTTCCAGGATCTGCCGTAGTGTGAAGATTTGGTCTGTTGTGGACTTTCCTGGCCTGAAGCCACACTGATATGGACCATCAGATCAGATTATTAATGAACGGCTTGAGGCGGGTTCACAAAACGGCAATTTTCGATGACGCTGAGGCATAATTGAGGTTCTATGCCGTTAATGTGCCGAATTACCTCATCCCTTAGCTCTTGAATTGTTACTGGCTTATCGACGTACACCTTTTCTTTCGAATAACCCCAAAGAAACAATCCAACGGTGTGTCACATCAGATGGTCTTGGCGGCCAATTGACATCGCTTCCACGTGAGACCACACGGCCATTGAATTTGTCGCGCAAGTGGCACCGTCCTGTTGAAACCAAATATCGTCCACATTCACATCTACCAATTCGGTGCATAAAAAGTTCGTTTTTCCATTCACGATAGCGAACGTCATTCACAGTAGCAGCCTGACCGGCCTCATTTTGGAAAAAAATACGGCCCGAAGATGCTGCCAGCCCATAAACCGCACCAAATACTCACTCTTTGTGGTCGTACTTACTTACTTAAGGTGGCGCTACAGTCCGGGATGGACCTGGGCCTCAACAAGCGTCTCCAGCCAGCTCGATCTTTAGCCTGTTGTCTCCAGTTTCGCACGCATAGTTGGTTGAGGTCCCTTTCCACTTGCGTGAGCCTCCTGAGTCGCGGTCTTCCTCTACTGCGTCGTCCTTCGGGATTGGATTCGATGACTTTTCGGGCCGGAGCATTGGTTTCCATCCGCTCTACATGACCTAGCCATCTACACGTTGGATCTTCACTCTTCTGGCTAAGTCGATGTCGCTGAACATTCCGTATAGTCCGTCGTTATATCTTCTCCTCCACTCACCATCTATGCAGACGGGACCGAAAATCACACGAAGAATTTTCCTCTCGAAGCAACCAAGAGCAGCTTCATCCGCTTTTGACAGAGTCCATGCCTCCGCGCCATATATCGGGACTGGGACGATTAAGGTCTTGTAGAGCGTTACCTTGGTTGTTCGAGAAAGGGCTTTGTTTCACAATTGCTTTCTTAGCCCAAAGAAGCACCGATTGGCAAGAGTTATTCTTCGTTTGATTTCAGCGCTGGTGTCATTGTCTGAGTTGATAACGGTGCCTAGGTAGACACAGTGTTTGACTACCTCTGTCTGCTGTGACGTTCTGACCGAGACGTCGGTGTTGGGTGTCCTTTCTCGTTGACAGCATATACTCGGTCTTACCCTCGTTTACGGCCAAACTCATCTTCGCGGCCTGCGATGCAATGCCCACAAAAGCGCCATTGACATTACGCTGCGTTGTCTCGATTATGTCAATATCGTCAGCATATGCGAGTAGTTGCACGGCCTTCTGAAAGATTGTTCCTCTGGTGGTGGCGTTTGAGTTTTGAACAATTCTTTCAAGAACGATGTTGAAGAAGTTGCATGACAGCGCGTCGCCTTGTGTGAACCCTTTTTTGTCATCAAAGGTCTCGGTTAGGTCTTTGCCGAACTTGATGGCGCAGCGTGCATTCTCCATCGTCATCCTTCACAAGCGGACGAGTTTGGTAGGGATGCCAAAACTAGACATTGCTCTGTATAGCTCGTCTCTGTAGATGCTATCATACGCGGCCTTAAAATCGATGAACAGGTGGTGGGTATCGAATTGTTGCTCCTGGGTTTTCTCCAAAATCTGCCGAAGTGTGAATATTTGGTCGGTGGTGGATTTTCCTGGCTTAAAGCCTCACTGGTATGGACCGACCAAGTTGTTGACGTATGGCCGTAGGCGTTCACACAGTACGGCAGATAAGATCTTGTAGGCGATGTTAAGGAGACTTATCCCCCGATAGTTGACGCAGTCAAAGGAGTCTCATTTCTTGTGGATCGGGCAAACAATGCTGAGCTTCCATTCATCGGGCATGTTTTCCTCCGACTATTCTTTATGGTCACTCTTGGATTATCATTCGCCCAAATGCGGCAATTCCGCTTATTGACGTATCCACTGAGGTGAGGTCAAGAGGCTTTAGTTCTTGAGTCAATTGCACCTTGTAAGCGTGTAAATGCATACTGTTCATCAACTATGAGCGTGAGAGGTGCAATTGTTGGGCACGACGACAAGTTGAGGTGGACGTCTCTTCAGCCATACTATCGCGAACAGCAGCAATATTTTCTGCAGCACGAGCTGTACGAGCATGTACTGGTGTCTTCACTTCTCCTACAAACATGGTTCGCTCAAATTTTTGCACCATTTTTCCGATTGTAAGCACATTTGGAAAAATCACGAAGTGCACGATATGCATTTTGACTTAAACGCCCATTTTCATAATAAGCCTGAGTTACTTTAACGCGTTGCTCGATTGTGTATCCTTCCATGGTTCAAATTGGGTTAGACTGAAAATGAGAAATGCCAAATGAAATGCAGGAAAAATTGGCGCTTAGGTGTGGTTCACGTTCAACACCGGCCCTTTAATTAACAAAAAGTATATTATTTGAGTTCACTGGTCACCTCTTATGGACGATCAGTGAAGGGATTGTGAGAAGTAAGAGAGCCTCTGTGCAGTATCCTTTCCAGCTTGAGTAAATAAAGGGTTCAAGAGTAGCTCGGTGCTGTGGTGGATTGGCGCTTGAGCTTACCTGTGGTCGAACTACTCGCGAGGAGGTCACAATTAACTTAAAGGCTCATTAGGAGCCTTGACACGAAACCGCCGATATTTCGCGTTTAATGGGCACTAAGCTTCCCACGTCGTTGGCCTGTTGCCAATTACTTAACGTAGCCCCACAGAAAACAGTCAGGGGGCGTTGCATCGCACGAACGAGACGGCCACTCGACTGGCCCATTCCTTTAGATAACAAGCTCACCACACTTACTCCACCACCATTCTAACGTGTGCTGTGTACCACCATATTGTCCAATTCGGGCGAAAAACAATCGGTAACTATGGCGCGATAACGTTGACCATTCATAGTAACGTGACCACCGTTATCGTCGACGAAGGAAAAATAAGGCCCCGGCGTGCAAGCCCCAGCACATAGTTATTTTTTGCGGATAAAGTGGTGATTCATGGAGCACATGCGGCTTTTTACTCGACCAATGACTTGTTGGAAATAGTGCCTTCCGTGCTTACAGCTGCCCGCCAAACTATCTTCTCCAGTACCAAATTGAAGAAATCACACGACAGCGCATCTCCTTGCCAAAATCCAGTGCAGATTTCGAACGGCTCAGAGGTTGTTGGACCGAACTGCACGGTGCATCGCGTATGTGTCGGCTTAAATTTGCCGGAATCCCGAATTCGGCCATCGCTTCGAATAACTCCTTCCAATGAATGCTGTCGTATGCTGCTTTGAAATCGATGCAAAAACGGTGAGTATCAATTTGAAGCTCGCTGGTCTTCTCGAGGATCTGCCTTAAGGTGAAGATTTGGGCTGTAATCGATTTGCCGGGCCGGAGGCCGCACTGGTACGTGCCGATTAGTGCGGTGCAAAACGGCTTTAGATCTTCACACAGTTCGCTGGATCTTGAAGGATCTTGAAGGCGACGTTGAGCAGGGATATACGTCTGCAGTTGTTGCAGGAGATAGGATCGCCTTTTTTGTGGAGGGAACAAGACATGCTTTCTCCTTTCCAAATTCGGCAAATGATCTGGTGCATGAACCCTACCAGTACATTGCCACCAGCTTTGAAAAGCTCCGTTGGTAAGTCATCTGAGCCTGGGGCATTGTTGTTCTTCAGCCTTTGTGATGTCTGTGCCGTGTACGGTGTCAAAGCTGTTGGATCAATTAAGTCCGTGGACAATTTAGACGAGGTCTCTCGGCTCTCAAGCATTCGGAGTCTCTAGGCCTAAGGACGGTGTTTGCTTTGGTCACACCTATGCTCTTGAGTTGACGTGCATAGGTGCATCATACAGCATGCTTAAATCGAGTGGCTAATGTGGAAGCTTGGCCCCAACCTGACCCATCCATGCTATTACTTCCATCTTGTAGTAATCATAATCACAGATTCGGTGCTCATTGTCGGAAATGGTGACTCCAATTGAGCACAAATCGCTTGGCCTTGACAAGATCCAGTCGAAGGCCACAAATCAACCATCCCCATCAGTGTTTCACATACCATCCTTACATGCCTTGACTGCAGTCTCTGAAGCAAGTGTACTTGTGATGACTAAGTCACAACACAATCCAGAGGACTAATGGCTTCCGCCCACACAGATGGATCAATAACTTGTTATCCATCTCCATCCTTTTATCCTCAATCAGATATGTTTTATTAAATGCCTCCTCCCTGAGCACCCGCTTAATCGATTGACACTCCGAACAAAGCGTATGAAAGAGCCATTTACAGACAAACAAACACCAGCGTCCCTTTGAATATGCGAAATTAATCTTTGCACAGACATCGGCCAAGAACACTCCAGCACAAACTCGTCGTCGTCGTCCTGCCACCACAGCAAGGAGGAAGCAACGAGAATAACTAGCAAGAGTACAAAGCACTCTATTGAATATTGTATTTCAAGTTGATGTCGGTGCCAGGAACACACAGAGCGGCAGCAAGGAATGGAAGAAAAAACAACGATCCACCGCCACTGAACAGATGACTAAATGTGGGTTGGTCTGTCGTATTGCTGGATAGTGAGAGTTGCCTTAATTGAATTATTATGCAGAATGATAAGCAGGAAACAACGGTTCTACCTGCGGAATAAATTACTATCGCAGCTCAAAGTGTGCGAAGAGAAGCAGAAACGACGACAGCGACACGCTTGAAAGTCGTTTCATTTACAAAACCCAATATTTACGTTCGCTCTGGGATGCTTCCGCTCAAAGAACGCATTTGTGTCTTCATCATAAAATCAAGAAAATTTTAAGAAAGAACACGACACAGCCTGAGAGTGTGTACTTTGAGTTTCGTGAGATTCTTCGGGTAACTGGGAAACATTTCCAACAATCCAGACGGCTTGTGGTTTTAATCAAGCGTGTGGATGTCTTTGTTTCGCGCGACGGGGAGGTGGTGGCCTTTAGATGTCAAAGATGCGTGGTCTATTTTGATCAGTTCTTCTGACGCACATTACTTTGAAGTGGCTGTCTGAACAAAGCAGACACGTTTTAACCAAGAGGGGGCGATTCCGAGAATGGACGGATAACGAACACAAAATCTCGGTGAAAATCGGTTAAGTATTGAGTTAAGTTATAAATTGAATTGGATGCTTAAGATTTCTCGTTTTGTTAAGAATTAAATGTAAAAACGACACGCTATTCAAAAACTGGTGATGGACGCATGGTGATTAGTTTAGTTGAACTTGAATGGTTTTGGTGTTAGGGAGACCTGCAGCGTCAAAAAAATGGTGCGTTCTGTAAACAAAGCATAACTTGTTAACCGAACGCATCCGGTTAAGCGTCCTCTGTGTGTCAATTTGTCAACTGAACTGGACGATCGAGGATCGTAACCAACCGCGGAATGATCTTCGAAATAGTGAATTGCAACCAACTTTGGGCTGATCCTCAACAGAGGCTGAAGCTGTTCGGACAAATGTAAGCAAAAAAAGCGTCATAGTCTTCTTCAATCGTTGATAAAAAATAAGTTTAATGTTCTGAGTAACAGTGTAAAGACCTTGATAGGTTCAATGTGCCCATGTCATTACGCCTGCAAACATGATGAAAAGGACATTACACATAAGATTGTAGACTCACATCAAAATAAGGAGTGTTTTTTTCACTAGTCAGTACACAGTTTAGTAATGATTCTCAATTGCTGAGTTAAATTTTACGTATGTGTAAGTCCATTGCATTAGATATCAAGTCAAAAGACTCACATCAACATTAGGAGTGTTATTTTGAGTAATCAGTACTCAGCTTAGTAATGATTCACAACAAAGCGCGTTTTTGCTGAGTTAAATTTTTCTTCCGAAAGTTGGTACGTATGTTTCACGTATGTTGCATAAGCTATCATGTAAAGGTCAAAAATAAGTCAAATTTAATTCTCAAAAGTAAAGAAAATTTGTAATAAAATAAATAATATGAATGCTTTGATATGTGACAAAAAAAAACACGTACAAGTGTCAAATAATCGAGTGACATCAACTTTTAATAAACAAAGTTTCCTCTGGCAACATCTCAAAATGAGATTTTTCCGCGCGTCCCAGTCAGCGATTACAGTGAAGTTTCACTAAGTAGTTTTTCCTCAGGAAGTTTGTTTTTTTTTGTTGCTTCCCGTGGAAGATCTTACTAAGCTGAGTACTGACCAGTCAAAAAAACACGCCTATTGTAGAATTGAAAAATATTTAAAAACAAATATTCTACTGCTAGAACACTCTAGAAAAAGCTTCTCAAACTTGGCCGTTCGGAGTCGGCATAAAACTGTAGGTCCCTTCCACTCGTGTGAGAACAATAGCACGCACAACACGAGTGGTTGCTGAGAAGCTAGGTTCTGGCCCTCTTGGGCTGTAGCGCCACCCATATTATTATTATAAGGGCCTTGAGCATATTTTATAAGTCGCTTTAGCGTAATTTTTAATGGAAAAATAACATGCCCCCCCTCCAATTTCAGCACCGGTTCTTATTTCAGGTCTCATACTGGCTCAGCGTGTGTACTAATCGATACCACCCACATAGCTTCCAAGCGAAGACGGCCACCGACCATGCGACTAGGAGACCAGCTGAACATTGCCCGCAATATTGCTCGCTAATTTTTCGAATTCCAACATTACGAAGTTGGATACAACACCAAAGTGGTTGTAGACGTAAGTAACAATTTGTACCCCAAAGAAGAGCATAAAATCAATTTTACTAGTTTTATAGGGAATTTAATTCAATATTAACTCAAAAGTGCCTCCGTTGTATGAGCAATGGTCCTCTCTCTTAAAAAAATGGTAAACTAGCGACGTCACTCAGCCTTGGCAGCAAATGAACACATTACCTTGTATTCTGTGTATCATGCTGGAGACACACAAGCAAATTTTTGCAAAACTTCAAAATATCTGAATTTTCGAACTCGGAAGGCCACTGATTAATAAAGTCATTCCTCAAAGAACTGAGTCCCAGCCCTGCTGCTATTCATGGTCGCTTCGAGAGAAAAGTCCTTCGAATTATCTTTGGTCCCGTACGTGCTGATGGTTTTTGGAGGAGCCTGCCGACGAGCTGTACAGCGACATCGACCTGGTCGAACGAGTTCGAACCTCTCGTCTCAGATGGCTAGGCAACGTCAAGCGAATGGACACCAATGCTTCGGCACTGAAAGTCTTCGACTCCATCCCCGAGGGATAACGCGGTAAAGGAAAACAATGCCTACGGTGGTGCATGCAGCTAGAGTGAAATCTCAATAAGTCGAACGTGCGTGGCTGTAAGCAACTAGCACAAAACCGGGCTAGATGGAGAGGCATGTTGGCTGAGGCCCAGGTTCAGCCCGGACTGTGGCGCCAGCCAAAAAAGAAAAACTCGTTGATCCCAATAGACCAAAAACCACAAGCAGACGCCACATGAAAGGTTTCAGGAAACATATGGAAAAACCTCGAACGCCATCAAAGATAATTCAAAAATTAAGTGCGTCTGTTCGAACGGATGGTGATATCCCTTTTTGATATCAATTTGTTTCTGAGCCATGACAACGCTATGGTTTCTGCCTGAAAAAGGCTATAGTGATCAGGGAGCGAGTTGAGATCTTGGGAATAGACAACCGCAGCCACACCCTAGTTAGTCATCGATCCGTCTGGAAAATGCGCAGAGGATCATCCAACGTCTGCCTATCAGACATCCAGTCCGATCTGGAGGGGATGCTGATCGAAAATTTCTTCTCGAAGATAGCCTGGGGTATTGGGCGGTCAGTGTCGCTAGGAAAGAAGTTGAATTCCCTTCAAATGGTTGAGTGACCGAAGTTGAGTCGGAGTGTTTTGAGCCCCAAGGCTGTGCTGGCTGCTGTTTGTTTTCGGAATAGCTCCAGTGGTGGAAGGTGGAGGAGAATATTCAGTGCGTCTGATGGAGTACTTCTCAGTGCTCCGCTGATGCACAGGCAGACCAGTCTTTGTACTCGATTAAGTGCCTTGCGTTTGGTGCTGTCCACCAAACTGAGGCACCATACAGAAGTATCATCTGGTAAGGTCAAAGCTATCTTACGCAAGTCATCAGTAGCGGCGCCTTGATCAGAGGAATATTTCTTTCAAACACGGCCAGACTTGCTCATCTAAGCTGGAAAAAGAAATACAGAAAATTCCACAATCGGCTTCTCAAGCTCTCATTTGGCCGAAGATGATATTTTTAGTTGAAGGTGACCGAAAACGAAGCGGAATGTTCAGTCGGACTGGACGCACTTGTTGTCTAAATGTCCATGTCCCCCTAGTGTGGCTAACTGCTTGATCCCGTCCTTAGTTCGAATTGTGGATGGGCCTTGTCGTCTCTTAAACGTTGTTTTGTGAAGACAAACTGGAGGGCATGGGTAAAGAAATTAAATCCTTGTCCCCTGATGATCTCCGAAAGGAGATGTTGATGAAGGAAATGGATTTAATTAAGTCTGAAGATAATGGCTATTTGTCATGACACCGTAATGAATAAGGAAACACTAAGAGGAGTTGAACAAATGTACAGATTAAATTGGATATCGGTGCGCAGGCACTTGTCCTTGTTCTCCCATGCGGCATGGAATGGAATCTTGCCTTTAAAATACATTCCCCTTCCCGTGCCCATCTAGACGATGGGACCGGGCTCGGTTTATTTCACACGAAATTACAATCGATTATGCTTGTAAGCTGCTCCTTGGGTCGGCTTCGAAGCTGAATTGGGCGATAAATGCCAGAGGATTGTGTCAGATGTTGATGCCTGCTTATGATTCAATCCTGTACGGATTCAGTAGAAATACGAAATCGATTTAAAGCGACTCCTTCTTTCTGACGCCTTCTTCAAGCACCATTGTAGGAACCTTAGTCGGGAGCGTGTGTACCGGGCAGAGGGATTCACCTGCAGTGGGCTGTCCAATTAAGTGCTGCACCCTGACAGATAATTTATGTTTAATTTATGACCCGCCCCAAGCAGAGCCGATACCCCTTGGGAGAGTCACCGCTCCCGGGGGACGTTCGCAGTGCATTCGCCAGCTCTGGACGGTATTTCAGATCCATTAGATGCTGCTGGATTCCAGGTAATTGCAATTAAGTAAATTGCACAACAATAAATACAATTTAATTGCATCGAAACAGTGCCCGACGTTGGGTGGGCGTGCGCCGTTTAACTGAATGTGGAATGAACAATTTGAATTTCTAAAGCGGTTCACTTCTGTTAAGTGCTGCAATTGGGTTCTTCGTCTTGCCGATCAATTGTGTTTTATTACTTCATACTCTCCAGGTGGGCTCTCTGACTAAGGGATTGTAGGTACTATTTCAGAATTCCATTTGGTATCACGTTCTGTTCAGTCACGGAAGAGCTTGTTTACTTAACATTATTTGTGATGGCACAAGGCAGAGAGTGGGATGCGCGTCCATTTCTCGCTTAGCGTCGTTGGTGGTGGTGTAATCACCGATGAAAGTGTCTCGACAGCGGTTCATGCATGAGCATCTTTGCACATTTTACAGAAGCTGCTGTCTGTATCACTTGGCTGTACAGCTTGACGCGCGGCAAAAAAAGGACCAACGACTCTTGGGAAAATGTCAATGGGCAGACATGAAGGTAAGTTGCAGGCATCCTCCTCCTTTGCCTTGTTACCCAATCAGCACTATCCTTCCCTCATTCCATTGGTGGTCTAGATCAAGATACAACATGGACTCTGCTAATAATCACCAAGCTACTTGAAAGACTAGGTCGGCGCGAAAAGTGTGGCGGAACTACCTGGCAAACCTGCAGGCTAATCAGGCTGCCCATTGCGTATTCTTGCGCACCCTGTCGTTGCTTCCTCCGGCTGTCGTGGGATCGCAAGCAAATGGGTCTTAAAAAATCAAAAACTGCACCTCAAGTGTCGGAGACCAGGAAACCAGCTAGCTGTGCATAATATAAGGGCCTCTCCGAGCGGTCAAAAAGTCATCCACCAACCTAAACTGCTGTTAAGAGGCCTTAGGTTGCAAGTCCAAATTGCAGCCCGGCATGGACAATTGCTATTATTCGGCAGTAACGTGTAAACGACGAATTGAAACGTCGCTGGTAAGCGTGACAATATCCACGTATCGGTTTGTATGGGAAAGCGGAATAAAGTCCGTCAAATCTGAACTATGAAACGGATCTTAATGAAACACACGTACTAAGATTGGTATTTTACTTTTTTAGGTTTTAATTTGTTTTTTTAGAAGCAAGTAATCTCTTCTTTTAGTTTTTTGATCGGTCACGGCATACTGTGTCGCGTTTTTCTACCATTAGTTGATGGTGTTGGGTGAATTTTACTTCGGAAACTCCTGTCCTTTATCCTTTATTTTCAGAAATGCTTTTTGTGACATGAACTGAAGTCCATCGAAATAACACGTTTGTAATAATAATATAATATAATATGGGTGCCGCTACAGCCCATAGAGGGCCAGGGCCTAGCTTCTCAGCAACCACTGGTGTTGTGCGTGCTATTGTTCCCTCACGAGTGGAAGGGACCTACAGTTTTATGCCGACTCCGAACGGCCAAGTTTGAGAAGCTTTTTCTAGACAGGAAATAGTCTTTGAGCATTGTCAGTGAGTCGAAAGAGGTGGGGTCGTGAAAATTATTTTTGTCCCGCAGAGCAGGGATCGAACCTATGACGTCTATGTTGGGGTCGACGCACATACGCACAACGCTACGGACCACCACAGGCTACTAGATCATCGAAAAATGCAACAAGAGATGATCGCGTTTACTGTGATACACAAAGTAACTTGTGCTGTCTGGAGAGTTGTGGCAGTTGAAGCCGAGATTCGTTGCCGAGCTATGGAGTGGTCTGAACTGTAAGTGGTCACCCTGGGGTAGTCGTTATGCAGGTCGACCCGCGTGTGTTGTTCCAGGACTTGGAAGGTAGATGATCAGACAACACGATGACAACTCGCACTTTGCACGACGAAACTCGTATCACCGTCAATTGCGACGCAACAGTCCATACAGTCCATCGCCGAACTAAGTGGCTTATGGACTGTTGCGTCTCAATTGACGGCGACGCAACAGTCCATAAGCCACTTCTTTTGCTTTTAATTCAGCGATTTGGCCGACGACAAGTGACGCAAGGAGTATGAGTCTGCCACACAATGCATTGGTTTGACGACACGGCCAGAGAAAATGTGCGTGATTCTTGATTTCCGTGTGCTCACTTCTTTGCAAGTGCTAATTGCAAGCATTCACGCACTGGGTGCTCTTGCTCACTCAAGCCATCTTTTCAGGAGCGTATGGCGCCTGTTGGACCTGGCTGATGCATTCTGGTGCCACTCGGCTTCCTTGTTGGCGAACCATTCGTAGGATTCAATGAAGAAGCTGTCAGCAATAGAGGAGGTTGTGCACACTTTCTTGTTTCTAGGCCTTTATCGCGTTCGCCCAAAGAAGCTCTACTCCTTAATGAACAACAAAGTGCTTTCAAATTGAATTGATCCCCCTTACATTCACTCACCTCCTTCGGTGTGCACAATCCACTGGTGGCGCAGTCCGGAAGGGGACCGACTGCGACGCCTGCACACTACCCAAGTGAATACCAAAGTTTGTCGACGACATGTTCGAGTAAAATATGCAAACGTGGTCCTCCAATATTTGCTCGCGCTTTAGTGCCATTGTTTGCTTTCGTGCTCCGGCAAGCTGGCGCTGTGGGGCAGAAGGAGCAGATGCAAATCCCAGCAACGAGAAAAACTAATTCTTTAAGCTCTTCGAAGGCTGCTGACTTCATATCTGCTCGCCAGCAAAAGGGATCACTTGCCGAAATTCATTTTGCATACTTCGGCTGTGGAGCCTAGGCAAAGCAGCCATCGAGTCATTGCGTCGGCATGGGAACCAGCCTCCTTTACATGCTCCGATGGGCGCTCCGACAGGATGGGAGTGAGATTATTGCACTTGTGGTCGAGGGCAGATGTCGACCCGCTCAAGGGCCTACTAAGTCCTATATTCAATACCTTCGCTGTGGCGTCTGGGATCCCCAATGCAATGTGACTATTTTCGATCATCAAGTGATGCAGTTCGACGACGGACAACTAATTATTTCGTCCCTCGAAGGGATGGCTCCCATCGTTCGGTTGCAAGACACAACTTACTGCTCTTCCTCAGAAGAGGGTCCGCACAAAGAGAGATGAAATCAATTAGGGACTGGCCATCGTCTCCCCACCATTCTGCCGCTGCTGGGCCCCACCGCCGTCAGTGCCTACATATGCCAACTGTAATAAATCGTGTTTTAAAATCCCCACCGCAAGTGCTAATTGCTTCGACAACAGAACTGCAAAAAGAAAAAAGAACTTGCAAGCGCTCGCTCGAATGTGAATTTTGAATTCCGAGAAGGGTGTCGTCCTCGGGGAGCAGCCGCCACTATCGCAGATCCCCACATTGATTCATGACTTTGGACGAGGAGACAATTTATAGCCCAACCGCATTGTTCTCGCATGGGATTAATTTTCCAAAAACTCAGCCATGAATACATATCCTTTCACTCGGCGAACTATTGCATTATTCATGTTCCATTCTTATGCAAATTCGTGGAAAGGAATCTCCCGCTGGGGAGGACGTATTGGAGGATATGGTTACAAGCCCTCACTTGGGGCGTTTCGGGGGAAAACGCACACAAACAGGGCGATAATGAGTCCTTGTCTCCCGTTTTTTTCTTCGTCTTGTGTCTTCTTAGACGTAATTAATGATTAATTATGCGACAAGTGTGCGCCTGATGGGTGGGGCAGGCGGGAGCGAAGGAGTGAATCAACAAAAGCTGTTAATTTTGTGCTGGGTGATTATTTATTTATTCATTGTCCCGAACAAAGCACTTGCCAACTAACCGAATTGATTGAATATTCTCTTTAGTAGAATATTCATTCCTCATAATCAGTCACTGACTTGGAGGCGGACGACTCAGTCAGTATGTAGGGCGGTCAACTTTGGGCGAAAGACATCACTGGCAAAAAAGCTAAAAACTGACCTACTAACCACTGTAAGCAACTAACACGCCTGCTTCCGGATTCCGACATCGACATCGGCAGAGGGTCCCAACTAAGCCCCACTCTTACAGGCCACATTCCAGTGGAGATCTGACACTCAGGCCTGTCTTTAGTGGCACTGTCATTTGTTTGGTGGAAATGCCGGCAGATCGCCTCAGAATCAGCCAGAGAATGAAATCAGGTGTGCGCGAGTCATTGGTAGGCCAAATAAGGCCGCTGTAGTAGTCGGAAGATGACTCAGAAAATCAACAAAAAAGCCTTTTTTGGGGTCAAAAATTCAATGTTGTCGGATCCGCACCAAACTCTCAGAATCGATTAATAGACGTAAAATAACATCACCGACGGTGTTCAGAAGTCATAGATACGCCTAATAGCGGAGTTGTGGCCGTCGAAAGATGACTCAGAAAATCAACAAAAAAGCCTTACTAACCACTGTCAATTTTTTGGGGTCAAAAATTCAATGTTCGCGGATCCGCACCAAACTCTCAGAATCGATTAATAGACGTGAAATAACATCACCGACGGTGTTCAGAAGTCATAGATACGCCTAATAGCGCCGTTGTGGCAGTCGGAAGATCGCTCAGAAAATCAACAAAAAAGCCTTACTAACCACTGTCAATTTTTTGGGGTCGAAAATTCAATGTTCTCGGATCCGCACCAAACTCTCAGAATCGATTAACAGACGTGAAATAACATCACCGACGGTGTGCAGAAGTCATAGATACGCCTAATAGCGCCGTTGTGGCAGTCGAAAGATGACTCAGAGAATCAACAAAAAAGCCTTACTAACCACTGTCAATTTTTGGGGGTCAAAAATTCAATGTTGCCGGATCCGCACCAAACTCTCAGAATCGATTAATAGACGTGAAATAACATCACCGACGGTGTTTAGAAGTCATAGATACGCCTAATAGCGCCGTTGTGGCAGTCGAAAGATGACTCAGAAAATCAACAAAAAAGCCTTACTAACCACTGTCAATTTTTTGGGGTCAAAAATTCAATGTTCGCGGATCCGCACCAAACTCTCAGAATCGATTAATAGACGTGAAATAACATCACCGACGGTGTTCAGAAGTCATAGATACGCCTAATAGCGCCGTTGTGGCAGTCGGAAGATCGCTCAGAAAATCAACAAAAAAGCCTTACTAACCACTGTCAATTTTTTGGGGTCAAAAATTCAATGTTGTCGGATCCGCACCAAACTCTCAGAATCGATCAATAGACGTAAAATAACATCACCGACGGTGTTCAGAAGTCATAGATACGCCTAATAGCGCCGTTGTGGCAGTCGGAAGATCGCTCAGAAAATCAACAAAAAAGCCTTACTAACCACTGTCAATTTTTTGGGGTCAAAAATTCAATGTTGTCGGATCCGCACCAAACTCTCAGAATCGATCAATAGACGTAAAATAACATCACCGACGGTGTTCACAAGTCATAGATACGCCTAATAGCGCCGTTGTGGCAGTCGGAAGATCGCTCAGAAAATCAACAAAAAAGCCTTACTAACCACTGTCAATTTTTTGGGGTCAAAAATTCAATGTTCGCGGATCCGCACCAAACTCTCAGAATCGATTAATAGACGTGAAATAACATCACCGACGGTGTTCAGAAGTCATAGATACGCCTAATAGCGCCGTTGTGGCAGTCGGAAGATCGCTCAGAAAATCAACAAAAAAGCCTTACTAACCACTGTCAATTTTTTGGGGTCAAAAATTCAATGTTGTCGGATCCGCACCAAACTCTCAGAATCGATCAATAGACGTAAAATAACATCACCGACGGTGTTCAGAAGTCATAGATACGCCTAATAGCGCCGTTGTGGCAGTCGGAAGATCGCTCAGAAAATCAACAAAAAAGCCTTACTAACCACTGTCAATTTTTTGGGGTCAAAAATTCAATGTTGTCGGATCCGCACCAAACTCTCAGAATCGATCAATAGACGTAAAATAACATCACCGACGGTGCTCAGAAGTCATAGATACGCCTAAAAGCGGAGTTGTGGCCGTCGAAAGATAACTCAGAAAATCAACAAAAAAGCCTTACTAACCACTGTCAATTTTTTGGGGTCAAAAATTCAATGTTCTCGGATCCGAACCAAACTCTCGGGATCGATTAATAGACGTGAAATAACATCACCAACGGTGTTCAGAAGTCATAGATACGCCTAATAGCGGAGTTGTGTCCGTCGAAAGATGACTCAGAAAATCAACAAAAAAGCCTTACTAACCACTGTCAATTTTTTGGGGTCAAAAATTCAATGTTCTCGGATCCGCACCAAACTCTCAGAATCGATTAATAGACGTGAAATAACATCACCGACGGTGTTCACAAGTCATAGATACGCCTAATAGCGGAGTTGTGGCAGTCGAAAGATGACTCAGAAAATCAACAAAAAAGCCTTACTAACCACTGTCAATTTTTTGGGGTCAAAAATTCAATGTTCTCGGATCCGCACCAAACTCTCAGAATCGATTAATAGACGTGAAATAACATCACCGACGGTGCTCAGAAGTCATAGATACGCCTAAAAGCGGAGTTGTGGCCGTCGAAAGATAACTCAGAAAATCAACAAAAAAGCCTTACTAACCACTGTCAATTTTTTGGGGTCAAAAATTCAATGTTCTCGGATCCGAACCAAACTCTCGGGATCGATTAATAGACGTGAAATAACATCACCAACGGTGTTCAGAAGTCATAGATACGCCTAATAGCGGAGTTGTGGCCGTCGAAAGATGACTCAGAAAATCAACAAAAAAGCCTTACTAACCACTGTCAATTTTTTGGGGTCAAAAATTCAATGTTCTCGGATCCGCACCAAACTCTCAGAATCGATTAATAGACGTGAAATAACATCACCGACGGTGTTCACAAGTCATAGATACGCCTAATAGCGGAGTTGTGGCAGTCGAAAGATGACTCAGAAAATCAACAAAAAAGCCTTACTAACCACTGTCAATTTTTTGGGGTCAAAAATTCAATGTTCTCGGATCCGAACCAAACTCTCGGGATCGATTAATAGACGTGAAATAACATCACCAACGGTGTTCAGAAGTCATAGATACGCCTAATAGCGGAGTTGTGGCCGTCGAAAGATGACTCAGAAAATCAACAAAAAAAGCCTTACTAACCACTGTCAATTTTTTGGGGTCAAAAATTCAATGTTCTCGCATCCGCACCAAACTCTCAGAATCGATTAATAGACGTGAAATAACATCACCGACGGTGCTCAGAAGTCATAGATACGCCTAAAAGCGGAGTTGTGGCCGTCGAAAGATAACTCAGAAAATCAACAAAAAAGCCTTACTAACCACTGTCAATTTTTTGGGGTCAAAAATTCAATGTTCTCGGATCCGAACCAAACTCTCGGGATCGATTAATAGACGTGAAATAACATCACCAACGGTGTTCAGAAGTCATAGATACGCCTAATAGCGGAGTTGTGGCCGTCGAAAGATGACTCAGAAAATCAACAAAAAAGCCTTACTAACCACTGTCAATTTTTTGGGGTCAAAAATTCAATGTTCTCGGATCCGCACCAAACTCTCAGAATCGATTAATAGACGTGAAATAACATCACCGACGGTGTTCACAAGTCATAGATACGCCTAATAGCGGAGTTGTGGCAGTCGAAAGATGACTCAGAAAATCAACAAAAAAGCCTTACTAACCACTGTCAATTTTTTGGGGTCAAAAATTCAATGTTCTCGGATCCGCACCAAACTCTCAGAATCGATTAATAGACGTGAAATAACATCACCGACGGTGCTCAGAAGTCATAGATACGCCTAAAAGCGGAGTTGTGGCCGTCGAAAGATAACTCAGAAAATCAACAAAAAAGCCTTACTAACCACTGTCAATTTTTTGGGTCAAAAATTCAATGTTCTCGGATCCGAACCAAACTCTCGGGATCGATTAATAGACGTGAAATAACATCACCAACGGTGTTCAGAAGTCATAGATACGCCTAATAGCGGAGTTGTGGCCGTCGAAAGATGACTCAGAAAATCAACAAAAAAGCCTTACTAACCACTGTCAATTTTTTGGGGTCAAAAATTCAATGTTCTCGCATCCGCACCAAACTCTCAGAATCGATCAATAGACGTGAAATAACATCACCGACGGTGTATAGAAGTCATAGATACGCCTAATAGCGCCGTTGTGGCAGTCGAAAGATGACTCAGAAAATCAACAAAAAAGCCTTACTAACCACTGTCAATTTTTTGGGGTCAAAAATTCAATGTTCTCGGATCCGCACCAAACTCTCAGAATCGATTAATAGACGTGAAATAACATCACCGACGGTGTTCAGAAGTCATAGATACGCCCACTAGCGCCGTTGTGGTCGTCGAAAGATGACTCAGAAAATCAACAAAAAAGCCTTACTAACCACTGTCAATTTTTTGGGGTCAAAAATTCAATGTTCTCGGATCCGAACCAAACTCTCGGGATCGATTAATACACACACCAGCACATGCGAAAAGGTGTGCGCAAGTCGTTGGTAGGCTTAATAGGGCCGCTGTGGCAGTTGGAAGATGTACACTTCCATCGCCAGACTTCACTTTCGACTTAAGTATCGACCTCATCAACGTTTCGCTTGCTAATCCAAAAATCATTGAATTGTTGCTTAAATTGCCAAATTGCAGACAGCTTTTAATCGCTTTACTCATCGCAAGACTAACGCTCCACTCCCGCCCTGAAGATTCTCCATTCACTTGAATTTGCACAATCCTGTGGCACCCATCAGGCCATCATCACGAGACTATTACTTGAAGACGTGACTCATTTCATCCTCAAAAGGGATCAGTTGATGGCCCGATAGTACGAAACCTGAGATTCACCACCTCTGTATACATTTGAATGGATGTGATGGAACAGAAGAAAGGATTAACATGTGCTGAGGCAACTAATTGTGGAATTACTTTGGTAATGAGGTCAATCTGTGGAGCACGTTCCGTTGAAGGGAACACTTCGGGATGATGCTATCTGGTTCGAATTAGGGCAACCATCCGTAGTGGTTGTGGATGGAAGTGTTAATATCCCATCCTCAGACATAACCTAGTCCAAGCGGATTAGTCTTGCCTTTCTGGTTGTGCACTTAATCTCACCGCTAAGTAACTGGATTGTGTCTCCTTAAATTGTCTGGCTCTGTGAAATGTAAATTGTGATTTGTTTATCGTATGTTGCTGGTTTCCGTGTTCTCTTACAAGGATGGGCCGACAGAGTGGGTGATGTACGTGCGTTCGGATGAGAGACACAGAACCTATTAGTACCTCGGATTGGCTTGAATATCGTGGGAGCGATGGGTATGCCCGCCGCCGCCTTGGAAGCATTGGAAATGTTTCTAAGATTGATTGCCGAATTCTCTAAAACTCTGACACCAGGATGTCCATTAAAGCGCGACGGTTAGTGGCTTGGATGCGGGTGTAGGAAAGCTGTCTATCACATAATTCTAGTCTTCAGCAAGTCTATGAAGCTTTCAGTTCTGCTTGAGGCTGATAACTGGATTGGCAATAGTCTGCGCCACAACCATTGGGTGCACTAAGCTGAGAAGATTTCATTGCTGGATGCCCTCGATCAGCAAATGAAGGTAATGACTTTGTGCGTATCCTACTGCATTTCATACAAAAGAAAAATTGTGGTCTTGGATGACGCATTTGTCGATAAATGATAATGTAACATGACTAGTCAGACAGCAACATTGTGGAACGCTAATATTACGCAAGCCATTTGCAACAGCTTCTAGTTTCTCAGTTCTACTCAACGGAGGCGTATGAACTCATCTTCAGCTGAGTACGATAGCGTTCGACTTCACAGTACACCATGTCGACTGCAGCGTACATTCTGTACATTATCGTCAGTTCGCTTCAGGACAACCGCAGCAATCCTGACAGTCTACCGATTATTGTACCACACTGCTTGGCAAGCTGCACCGCCTCAACATCTTCTTCTCATTCTTGATTGGACGGGCTAATCAACTAACAGGACGCGATCTTTCTTTTTCGTGTTCAAATTGTCGACGCGGTCCTAGAACAGGAATCCTCAGGCCGAAGCAAGAATTTGTTAATGCGCTCTACATTGCAGAGCAAACGTCTGTGTTACCTATTCACTTTTAGCCTTTCCTTCTTCTTTGATTGGCGCTACAGTCCGGGGTGGACCTGGGCCTCAACGAACATGCCTCTCCAGCCATCACGATCTTTCGTCAGCTGCCTCCAGTTGCGCACACCAAGTTGGTTGAGGTCCTTTTCCACTTGTGTTCGCCATCTAGTGCGAGGACGTCCTCTGTTGCACTGTCCCAATGGCTCGGTGTCGAGGACTCTTCGGGCCGGAGCTGTGGTGTCCAGCCGCTCTACATAACCTAGCCATCTTCAGCGTTGGATCCGAAGACGCTTAACTAGGTGCATGCCGCTGTACAGCCCGTATAGTTCGTGGTTGAACCTTCTCCTCCAAACGCCATCTACGCAAAACAGGACCAAAGATCGTACGCAGAACTTTTCCGCTGTTTCTTTGGGCTCAAGAGCCAATTGATTTTGATCATCCATGTCCTGCTCTTTGTCGCGGAAGCCTGGACTATGTTAAGAGCGGATGAAGACGCACTTCATCTTTTGGAGCGATCTTTGGTCCTGTTTGAGTTGATGGGTTCTGGAGAAGGAGATTCAACCACGAACTGTACGGACAGCGACATGAGTCTAGCCAGATTTCTACGGATTCAACGCGTAAGGTGGCTAGGCCATGTAGACACTGCTCCAGCCCGAAGAGTCCTCAATTCCGAACCAGTGGGACAACGCAACCACGAATTCTATGGCGCACGCAAGTGGAGAAGGACCTCAACCAACTTGGCGTGCGAAATTGGTGGCTAAGGATCGGGCAAGCTGGAGAGGCTGGTTGGCTGAGGCCCAGGTTCACCCCGGACTTTAATTCTGAAGAAGGCACGAAGTTCGATTCGTGACCCTCCAACTTACTTTTTTCCCGACCTTACGCCCACTTGATGACTATTGCTACGTCGAAAAGCTGCCTCAGCTTATCGGCAGGGACTCAGTACGAAACTTTGGATCCTCTCCACAGTGGGTGTGAGTGGAGAAGGTTCCACACAACCATAATCAGCACGTGTTGTCTCGTTTTGATACATCTATGGTACATGCATGGCTATAGAGGGCATCTTGTGGTTTTCCTGCTGGTCTCCCCTGACATCCACCACCAGCTGAACTCTGCCACCGCCATGCAGAAGAGAAGACAGTCTTAATTAATTGCGAATAAATAATTTCAATTTCGAGGTGCCGTCTGTTGTTCCAAAATCAATCTGATTGATTTCCCCCTTAAGCCGATCAACTGTCGGCTTCTCCGAAATCTCTGCATTCTTGAGTAAACACTGAACGGCACACAGTGGGAGTGTCTCACGAGTCCCATTTCGTGGAATCGAGACGGTGGGAGAAGTTTAAAAGCCAGCAAAAGTGTCGTCCTTGACATTGAGATACCGACACGGGCGATGAAGGCCTTGGGGGCGCATTGTGACTTCCAGAAATCAGAACAGATCCATTAGCAGGGGCGGCGGACAAATTTGCCCCGTTCATGGAATGCCATTTACGTTGGACATTAGCATATCCCACCCGGCTGCGTGGCCAGTTTCCGCTTCCAATCACCTTTTCCATTGATTAATGAAACCTCGGGCGGAGTAACTGATGAACTAGGGAGAGGAAGTGATTAGAAAGTGAAATGACGGAAATTCATCAGCCCACATGGGTATCGTCGCTACCTCGGTCCCCCTGGCCGGGCGCAGGACTAATTTGTCTTAGCGGGCGGCAAATGAAACTGAAAACCATCGGGCATCCTTGGGAGTCCCTTCTAAAAATACCTCTCATTGTCACTGTGTCGCTGTAAGCACATTAGCGGGAGTGGGTGATGTTTGCATGTGGTCCAGGGGAGAGCTTTCGTTTCCCTCATGAGTGAAGACGTGGTGCCGAAAATAATGGGGGTTGACGTCTTCTCGAATCTGTTGATCGTTCCTTGTCAGTTTGCTCGGGCAATTACGGAGGATTTATCTCAATTAAGGCACGCATACGAAGGCCGATGGGTGGGCAGGCATTGGTGGGCCGAGGAAATGATTAATTGACCTACATTTGGGGCGGTGCGTGAGTGGTCTTGGCGGTTTGACTTGATTGGGAATGTTTTTGAGAGCAGATGGAGATCGACGTTGAAGAGGACTCTGAACACACTTTCAATGCGTTGTGCTGTCAGTGTCCTACGACGGCTTTGGGAACTTGTTGGCCTACCTTTTGGAGTCCTTTCGTGTTTATTCAAGAGTCCGCCTGTCTGTGGCTCCACACAGCGGCGTCTGTCTGTGTCTAGGCTCTGCTGATCTGATGAGGCTTAGCTTGCAGTGCTCTGTCCTCCATCCACATAGCTGCGCCTATTCAGCTCTGCCTATGAACTCATTCTACTTCTAGGAAGGCCAGCATTGTGTGTTCTTAGTCGATCGAGTGGCGTCGGGTGTGTGGATCCACCAGACTCTCTAAAGCTTCTCAGGTATAGGCACCATCTCGGCGAGCTGATTTTCATGCAAGTAGCATCAATTAAGCCAAGGATACACGTAAACCCACGGCATTACTCGAACAGATCATCATCCATTGGCAACTCCACCCTTTCAGTGGCACGTACCAGCAGAGTTCATCCTTCCCAGCAAATGCGTACGTTTCTAAAAATATGATCCAAATTCCCCGATAACTCATTCAAACAGAAGCGCACACACTCGAAGCTAATTGAGTTGCCACAGCAATCCTCCGTGGGAGGGATGGCCGATAGACGTCTTGAAAAAGTATACATTTGCGTAATGCCCACCCTGAGTGGCGGAAAAAAATTGGATGCCGACTTCATGGTAGCGCAGGATACGTCGTCGGTCGTCAGCCCGCTCAGCAGCTCTCCTCACAATGAATTGAACATCTATTAGGGGAGGCACTTCGTGCACGGGAATCGATACACGTTTTTTTTTTTGTTTCATGAGAATTTCTGAGAAGTCACGACGAATCGTATGTTTTTGATACGTTTCCATGCATGGGCGGAGGACGAAATCAATTTTTGTTCTGCCCGACTCTGTGAAACGGAGCAAGGGAACGTGCCCGTGTACAGTGACTACAGCCGGAAGTACGGTTGTCAATGAAAGTGATTTGATTTGTTTCTGTTGCCACGGGCTTGCGGGGATGTCCGTGTCAGCCGGTGTTGTTGGAGATTGATAGAGTGGACATCGATTCGATGTGGACGCAGACTTTGCTTGTCAGTACAAGTGTTTCTGGGAAGTTCAAGAAGATTGCATGACTTTGAGTTTGGTTTTTATTTTGCTTCTGCATTTTCGATCGGAATGGTTGTGAATGAAGAAGTAAGTGATTTCGTTGACTTCATGTCAGCTCCCCATGCTCTGTTGGTTTGGAATAAGTCCCTCATACCACCAGCCACTTGGTCACTGTTTAATTCTTGATTCGGTGCCGAGAGAAATCATGTGGACTAGAACTGACAAGCACATCCTGAGGTACATTTTTCATTGATAACAGAGGGACTCGATCCTGGTATCTACTCTGAGTCTCTGGACTTCAATGCAACTTTAACTACCAAACCACATCAGCATCTTTCAAGAGGGAGTCATAGTGTCGTCACATGAGATCTCACCCACACCCACCGGCAATGCAAGGAATATGCGTTTGTTGATAGGATGGGGTCCCTCAGTTTATTCAGTGTTGGCCCCTGCTTTAAGAAGACTATACTCTTGAGCGTATGGTCGAGTGGTGCCGTTACTGCGTCCATGTGGGAGGGGCTTGCACGCCCACGCACTCAGAGGAGAAGCGATCCATCAAGCGCACATTAATTCTTCTGTTTCCGTGGAATTTGTCGACATGACGAACATTTGTGGCCGAACTAAGCCTGTTGATGAGTCAGTCTGACGTTAGGTCCCTGAAATATCGAATGACCACGTGGCATAATATTTCTAAAAAGCGAACAGACTGAAATGGTCACAGACAACTTCCGTTCTTCTTCTTTTTAAGAGGGTTCGAGGTTCCTGAGCCTCACCCAGCACACCTCTCCAGTCTGGACGATTTATCTCTCCCAGATGTCTCCAGTTTCTCCCAGCGTGGGTTCGTTCCTTTTCAATTGTGTGGACCACTTTGTGCCCACGAACATGTCTTGTTTTGAGGTCTAGCACAAGTTCCCTACGCTCAACATGGTCCAGCCACCTTTGGCGTCGAGACCACAGATGCCTGGTTAGACGTAGGAAGCGGTACAGCCTGCGCAGGTCGTGTTTGAAACTTCATCTCCAAATGACTTCAGCTCCCACAAGCCCACGAGCTTGGGGGGTTTCCGAAGTGTATCAAGAGTAAGGTCAGGCGTTCTAGAGGCGCTTAGAGAAAGCAGCAGTTACGCATCCCACCACACGACCGATGCATACGAAAATGACTCATCTTAGCTGTGTAGATCCAAACAGAGCCGCCAAGACTTGCCTCACGCTTTCGGAATACTGACAGCATCTTGATAATTATCGATGCTGTGTGGAATCTTTTAGTTCCATTTGGGGCAAGTCAGTTCATTTCGAAGATCATCATCGGTTTTAAGAGCCTTAACAGAAAGCCTCTTCCTAACATTCCAGTCGTCGATCACGTCTATGTCTGCCTGCGCTTTTGAACACACAGCCAGCAGGTGCAACTGACAGGACAGTGTTAGTAGTGAGAACGTCAAGCAGAGAGTTAACCAGCAAGCGTCACAGCAGAGTAGGAGACACGCCACCCTGAGGACACCCATTAATCTGCATCTTCAATTATAGTCCTATTCATTGTGTGGGCGAAAGTAATAAGAGCATATTAAATCAAAAGAAATGTAAAAAAGCACCCTGCGCAGACCTTGACCATTCAGTCAACGACATCTGTTGACAAAACTTATAACATTCAGACCATCTGATCAGGCTATCGACGGGAATCTCGCTTTGCTATAAGTACAAGCAGAATGCTGTTTCTCAGTTAGCTCTCTTCTCTTCGTTGCGATGTGAAAAAGTGTTTCATTTTTTCGCGCCCACCGCCACCTGCTCTATTCAATTGACATTACCTAGACCCACAACACTTATGATTCGTCTACGATGTGATCTCTGATCGACACCTGGCGATAGTCGCATTGTCAAAAGCACCCTCTATCGATGACGCAATTGTCAATTCATGCAGTGACAGTTCTTTTCATAACCGGAAGTATCGGATCTATGGACTTTTGCAACAAAGCTGGCTGTATGCCGTCATCTGTTACTACGAGCGATGAAATATACTACCTTCAGCGCGTGAAACGCATCAGCTTAACTTCTATTGCCGGAGCGATCCTTGCTCGTGTATAACTCAAGTTGACATTCAGCCTCCTTGTGGCACCCCTTCAAAGCCATCACAGCATCCGTTGCGTGGTTAACTAATGCAGCAGGGAACCCTTGACCGAGGGTTTGAAAAGTAGGCCTATCCTCATAGTTGAAGGTTGTGCGACAGGTTAACTTCCTCACCATGTAAAAAAAGTACAAGTTCAAAAGCAACAACCTGCCTCGGATGCGAGTGGATCTCCTGGAGTCGTCAACCCCCAGTAAGACGGAACAGGACGCTCGTAGCATGTGTGGTCCTTTAACATGAACTAGCAGAAGCCCTAAACTGCTACAAAGCAGACGGAATCGCTATCCACAAAATGTGGTGGAATGGGCTAGCAAAATGAGAATGAACAAATGCAAGCGTTACTACTCCGACTGCAACACAGAGGGAAGGCAGTGCATCTTTGTATGTGTACTTCCTGTTCGAGGCAGACTTAGCAAAAAGTCCTAAGAAGCGCCTCATAACAATCCGCATCAAGGCTAAGTTCGGGAACATCAGCCTGATGTGTCAGAAACACCTCGACAGAGGATAAGGATGACTTCTATGATCGCCTAGAAAGAACATACGATCGATGCCCCAGCTACGACACCAAGGTCATTTAACGCACAGCTGGGCAAGAAAGAAACGGACTCACGCTGCTGGTTTTCGACTCGGGGCGTCACCTCTCTGTGATGAGCACGAGGGACCTGGCGGTCACCTGATCAATCAACCATCAACCGGATTGATCCTATTGCGATCGACGCAAGGCACTCCTCCAGTATTATAGATGTCCGAACGTTCCGAAGTTGCCAACATCGTCTCGGACCACTTACTTGTTGTAGCCAAGGAAAGGATGAAGATATCGAGAGAAGAACGGAGTTGAGACAGAACTCTACGGTTTGACGTCGGAAAGCTACAGTCGCAATAGAGCGCTGCACTGCCGACATTGCATTGGAATTGAGACTATGACAAAAAGTCAGCGAAGATGCTGCCATTGTTGGGCCCTGTTCTACGACATCACCAAGAAAAAACACATGGTATGACGACTGGTGCACATGCAGCTAGAGCAACTCTACATCGAACATCGAGGGCTGTTTGTGAGCTCTACGAATAGAAGAGAAGGGAATAGAACGGCTTCTCTGAAGGAAAAAGAAAGAGCTGGAGAAGTGCACGGTCGAAGTTATCGAGAGGTGTTGAGGCAGGAAGGCTGCCCGAAGGTTTTACTTAAGGGTATTGCAGCTATCCGGGTGGTAAAGACCTCGGCCCGATGAAAATGAGCAACTAGTAGTAGAGCCGCAGTCGATGCTGAGAGCTTGGAAAAAATCATTTCTGTGGAATGTTAAACGACGGCGACGTCATAAATTCTGCTGTCAGGAGGTCCACTCCCACTTAATTTGGATGGAATTTGGATTTGGATGATGGGCCAGCATTCCGTCGCCCCGACTACGATGAAAATGTACAGACTGAAATCGAACAAAAGTCCTGGAGCGGATGGTCTGCCGGCGGAACTGTTTAAGGGAGCTGGGGATGATCTCGTTGGGCGCACCAGCTCGTCAGTAAGATACGGTCGGGAAAAGCACGCCTGACGAGTGGAAGCTCATCGTCGCTTGCCCAATACACAAGAAAGGAGACCCCTTTGACTGCGCCAGCTATAAAGGGATCAGTCTCCTTAACAGCGCGTAAAAGATCTTTTCTGCCGTTTTGTGTGAACGCCTTGTTTGTTGAAAACCTCGTCGATATCAGGGCCGGTTTAGGAAGAGGAAGTCCACCATCGATCAAATATTCAACGAACGTCACATCCTGGAAAAGACTCAAGACATGATGATCGACACCCTCCACCTACTTCCTGACTTTAAGGCCGCATATGACAGCTTTGACGGCATGTCTAACTTTGACATTCCAGCGGAGCTCGTCAGGTTGTCCAGGAAGCCGGTGGAGAACTATCGATGTTCCATCAATTTGGGTAACGAATTCATTGAGACCTTCAAAGTCCAAAAGGCTTGTAAGGAAGGCAACACTCTGACATGGGGCTCCTTTAACTTGAGAGGATCGTGCGAAACTCAACCGTCAACATCGGAGGCATGGTCTTCCAAAAGTCCCTTGAACTGCTTACTTACACGGAGGACATCGACGTGATTGGACAAACACGGCGAGCCTTGAATGAGGCGTTTGCTAGCTTAGAAGCGGGGGCTGCTGGAACTGTGTCCAGCGGTAAACGAGGGCAAAACGAAGTACATGCTGTCATCGAGAAAGGACGGACAACATCGACGCCTCAGACAGAGAGTTATAATCGGCAGCAGAAGCTTTGAGGTTGTCAAGGACATCGTATAACTTGGCTCTGAAATAAACACCAGTACCGAGATCAAGCGCAGAATTGCTCTTGTCAACCACTGTCTCTTTGGGCTCAAGAGGCAATTGGGTAGCAGAGCCATCTCTCGAAACAACAAGCTGACCTTATTAACCACTCTGATTATTCCTGTCCTGCTGTATGGGGCAGAGACATGGACGCTATTGAAAGCGGATGAAGAAGCGGGTGGTCGTCTTGAGAGAAAAGTCTGCGTGCGTTTTTTGGTGCAGTTTGCGTTGATGACGTCTGAAGGAGAAGGCTCTAGGCAAGCGACTCCGGATACAACGGATGGCTAGGCCATGTAGAGCGGATGGACACCACACTTTCCCCCCGAAAGGTCATCGATTCAGAACCATTGGGATGCAACAGACGGCGTCCTCTGACGAGATGGTGCACACAACTGGAGTAGAACCTCAACCAACTTGTTGTGAGCAGCTGCAGACAGCTGGCGAAAGATCGTGCTGGCTGGAGAGGTCTGTTGGTTGGGGCCCTTGTCCACATTGGCGCCAAGAAGAAGAACTATGGTTGTCGATGGTGGCCAAAGTAGCCAAACAAGCCCACACCGCATGTCCCTTCTGGATGCTGATCTCAGTGCTACGTGCTTGTGGTGAGCTGCTTGATTAATTTACTCGCCTTTGTCCAACCTTGATATGCAAATATTAATTCCGTCACATCCGACTCGGTGTAGTCGGCTCCATCTGAAAGCCATCATAAATTCAGTGAATACTCTATTTGCCCCCTGGCAAATCGCTTTAGCGAGTGTCAATATTTACACCTAGTATCCGACTTCCAATTTTCAATTTCACCCCTGAGCCGCCACCGTGACCCACAGCTAATGGGTGTGCACTCATCGATGACGTTAATATTTACTGAAGCAATTAATTCCGTTGACTGCGGCATTCGTCGGCCACCCCCAGTGAGTGGTGATTACAATCTAACAGCGCACGATTCGAATGTAATTAGTGAGAATGTGAAAATCCGTATCTATCGACGGCATTTAATTTTCATCCGCAAGCTGTTAGTGCGCGGATTATTTTAATGTGATGAAGTCCTGATGCATGATTTGACATCCGGCCGGATCAAAGCGATCCGTCCATTGAGTGGAAAATCAAATGAAACAATTTAATGGAATATGAACTCGTCCATTACCACGGTCGTACACGCTGTTCGGGGGATTTTCGATTAAGTGCGGGCTGGCTGTTGTTGTTTTTTTTTTCGGCACAAAACCGTATGAGTTCTGCGTTTTAAGCTGTGAAAGCGCGCAATTAAGGGTTATTTACTCATGATCTGGCCGTGGGTGTTGGCATGGCATTGAAGAGCAGACTTTCTAGCTGTCCACGTAATCCATGCTTTTTAAACATTCGTGCTTTGGTTAGTTTGGGATGGAATTTAGATTTAATTACCACGGCGTGTGTTGGACTTTATAGCAGTGTGTGGCGGCTACACGTGAAATCAACGAAAATTAATTCAGAAATCGGGAAAGCCGATTAATCGCATGGGTTATTCTCTTCAAAGAAATATGTTTTCACAAACCAAACCAGCAAATGGCACTTCCTTGATTGTAAGACCTGGCGAGTCGCTGTATGTGCGTCTAGGGTCTATATACCCCAGCACGGTTTGGAGCAAACTGTTCGTATGTTAATTGAGTTTCCGACTATCCACAGTCTTCTAGTCGGAATTAATACACCGAAATTACGGTCGAGAGGGCAGATAGTGGTTTCCTTAAGCCTAAGTGCCGCCTTAGCCGCAGTGCCCTTGACAAACAGCTCAATGGGAAGTTGGCTTATAAGCATGTTCAGGGGCGCTGAAGAAGTTGTTTTTAGAGCTCCCGTCGTCCAAATGTACATGAGGCGTTGAAGCCTTTTACTTTTCGTCTGAGTGGATCGTTCAGAGCTTTCCACCACACCACGACCTCGTACTGTAAGATTGGTCTTACTATGGAGGTGCACATCTGGTGAATCACTTTCGGCGGTAGTCCCCACTTCCATCATTCTGTTCCTTCTTGGTTTATTTTCTGATGTTGTGTTTCCAGAAGGCAAAACCCCGGAGACTACACTGGCTCGGCCATATCGAGCGCATGGACAAACAACGCTCCAGTTGAGAGGGGACTCGAATCCAAGTCTCCTGCCTCGAGATGGAGAGGAAGACCGAACGTCCGATTTAGAGACCAAGTTACGGCGAATGAAAGACAGCTTGGATTCGATGACTCATCAGCGACAGCAATTGCACATTCTCGGATTCTTCATGAGTCGCCGCGATAAGTAGGAAAGTACAAAGGTTACAATAAAATTAAAATTTTTGACTTTTATTGATTTGGGGAGCACGGTTTATGCGCACAAAGAAAAGTTGCTGATCGCTCTCAACTTGACAGGATGCCAGCAACGATCCTTGTCGATGCATAGATCAAGTTGACATGCAGCCTCCAAGTGGTCCCCCCGTTGTGATGTGAACCAATGCATGCAACGTTCCTCCAGCGGTTGTGCGGAGGGCCAACAACCCACCTACAGAAAAAAAATCTGTTACGGAGGAGCAAGTAGCCTCGGAAGAACGGACGGATTCCCAACGACGACACGGCGCGAAAAAGGGCTACGATTTGCGAGTGTGCTCCTGGAATGTAAGAACACCCTATACTCCAGGGGCCGCTCAAGACCTGGACAATATCTTCACGCAGTATATGGCGGATATTACTACGATCCTGGAAATACGCTGGATAGGACAAGGGATTATGAAAAAGAAAGAGTGCGACAAATATTAGAGCTGTCACAAAAGGTTGCACACATTTGGATGCGGTTACGTCGTGAGAAAACAGCTAAGGTCCAAGGTCATCGACTTCAAACCGATAAGCGATCGCCTGGCTGTGATCCGCATCCAAGGCAGATTCTACAACATCAGCCTCATATGTGCACACGCCCCCACTTACGAAGCTGAAGACTCTATCAAAGAGGATTATTACGACCTCTTGGACGGTGCCTACGGAGCCTGTCCGGGGTACGATGTCAAAATCGTACTCGGGGACTGCAATGCTAAAATCGGTGAGGAGTGATCGGAAAGCACAGCCTCCACGACACGACAACAGATAACGTCTTCCGACTCACAGACTTTGCGACAGCACGTAGCACAAGGTTCCCTCGCAAAAAAATCCACACAACAATCTGGCGATCCCCGGATGGTCGAGCTGCCAACCAAATCGACCTTGTGCTCATTGACGGAAGACACGCGTCAAATATCCTATATGTGCGAACATTCAGGGAGGCAAACGCCGACTCTGACCATTCTGTTGTTGCAGCAATATTCAAAGCTCGACTGTCCAATGACCAAAGCTGCACTAGCCGACAAGGAGAACTTTTGACATTGGACGCCTAAGCACACCGAATATTACCAGAGCCTACAAAGAGCAATTAAGTGAGATCCTCTCCGGTATGCCTACGTCAAGCACAAACGCCATCAAGATGTGGTTGCATGGCCGCTGAATCTTCTTCTTCTTCTTTGTGTGGCGCTACAGTCTGGGGTGGACCTGGGCCTCAACCAACATGCCTCTCCAACTAGCGCGATCTCTGGCTAGCTGTCTCCAGTTTCGCACACCAAGTTGGTTGAGGTCCCTCTCCACTTGGGTGCGCCACCTTACACGCGGGCGTCCTCTGTTGCGTTGCCCGACAGGTTCCGATTCGAAGATTCTTCAGACCGAAGCTGTGGTGTCCATCCGCTCTACATGACCTAGCCACCGAAGGCGTTGGATCCGTAGACGCCTCTACAGCCTGTTCGTGATTGAATCTTCTTCTCCAGAAGCCGTCAACGCAAACAGAACCAAAGATCGCACGCAAAACTTTTCTCTTAAAGAGACCAAGGACTTCTTCATCCGCTTTCGAGATTGTCCATGCCTCCGCGCCATAGAGCAGGACTGGGATGATCAGCCGCTTCCGTCTCAATATTAGCAAAAGCCTCACTGACGGCTCGCTGAGTTCTGCCAATCACGTCAATGTCATCGGCGTATGCTAGCAGTTGCACGGACTTCTGGAAGATCGCGCCTCTTCCACACCTCCTTGGCGAGTGATTTTCGCACGATCTTCTCCAGGACGATGTTGAAGAAATCACATGACAGCGAGTCGCCTTGTCTAAGACCTTTTTTGACATTGAAGGTCTCGGTGAGTTCGTTACCAACCTTGATGGAGCAGCGAGAGTTCTCCACCGTCGTCCTGCACAGCCTGACGAGGTTGGCAGGAATGTCAAAGCAAGACATGGCGCAGTATAGCTCGTCTGTATGCACGCTGTCATATGCGGCCTTGAAATCGACGAACAGATGGTGAGTGTCGATTTGCATTTCTTGGGTCTTTTCCAGGATCTGCCGTAGTGTGCAGATTTGGTCTATTGTGGACTTTCCAGGCCTGAAGCCACACTGATATGGATCAGATCAGGCGGGTACACAAAACGGCAGAAAAGATCTTATACGCGATATTAGGAAAACTGATCCCTCAATAGTTGGCGCAGTCGAAGGGGTCTCCTCTCTTGTGGATCGGGCAAACGATACTGAGGTTCCACTCGTCAGGCATGATATCCTCAGACCATATCTTGCAGATGAGCTGGTGCATGCGCCCTACCAGATCACCTCCAGCTGCCTTAAATATTTCAGCGGACAATCCGTCCGCTCCAGCAGCTTTGTTAGACTTCAGTCTTGATATTGCTATATGGACCTCATCTAAGTCTGAGGGACGGAATTGTCGTCTGTCATCGTCCAGATTGAGTGAAACATTCTGCCTGACAGCGGTATTTTGTTCCTCATCGCCGTTTAACAGTCTACAGAAATGACCTTTCCAGATTCTCAATATCGACTGCGACTCTACTACCAGTTGGCCTTCCCATCTCGACAAATAAAACTTTCGGACGTAATTCCTGCCAGAACACCTCGAAAATGAATACTAACTAATAATATTCACTAATGTATCATAAGGAATAGAATAACTCTTGCTTTTGCTGGGATTCGAACCTGGGTCCCCTATAACCAAGGGCAGGCAATCAACCAATTGCGCCATCCAGCCGGTAACACCTGCACTTTTCGCGATCTTTCTTGCAGTGAGGGCGGAATTGGTTGTTGCACACAAAATTGTTGTTATTTTTCTCTGTGTGTTACAGCTTTCGGTCGAATACTGCTGTGAGCTTTGCCATAATGCTCGAGGTCTTAAGGTTAAAGTTTTCTTTTTGAAAATTTGGGGCTACTTGAACTTTACTGCTGTATAGCCTGCATTGTACGTTTATTGTATTTGTGTTTAGAGAGACTAATTGGGTGGTTACATTTTACGGGCCGATGTTAAATGTGAACCACACCTAAACGTCAAGTTTTTTCCTGCATTTCATTTGACATTTCTCAATTTCAGTCTAACTCAATTTGTACCATGGAAGGATACACAATCGAGCAACGCGTTAAAGTTACTCAGGCTTATTATGAAAATGGGCGTTCAAATCAAAATGCATATCTTGCACTTCGTGATTCTTCCAAATGTGCTTACAATCGGAAAAAATCGTGCAAAAATTTGAGCGAACCGGGTTTGTAGGAGATGTGAAAACACCCGTGCATGCTCGTACAGCTCGTGCTGCAGAAAATATTGCTGCTGTTCGCGATAGTGTGGCTGACGAGCCGTCCACCTCAACTCGTCGACGTGCCCAACAATTGCACCTCTCAAGCTCGTCGTTGATGAACATTATGCATAAAGACTTGCATTTACACGCTTAAAAGGTGCAATTGACTCAAGAACTAAAGCCTATTGACCTCACCTCAGTGGATTCGTCAATAAGCGAAATTGCCGCATTTGGGCGAATGATAATCCGCAAGTGACCACAAATAATGGTCGGAGGAAAACATGCCCGATGAATGGAACCTCAGCATTGTTTGCCCGATCCACAAGAAAGGAGACCCCTTTGACTGCGCCAGCTATCAGGGGATAAGTCTCCTTAACATCGCCTACAAGATCTTATCTGCCGAACTGTGTGAACGCCTAAAGCCATTCGTCAACAACTTGGTCGGTCCATATCAGTGTGGCTTTGGGCCAGGAAAATCCACCACCGACCAAATATTCACACTTCGACAGATTTTGGAGAAAACCCAGGAGCAACAAATCGATACCCACCACCTGTTCATCGATTTTAAGGCCGCGTATGGTGGCATCTACAGAGACGAGCTATACAGAGCAATATCTAGTTTTGGCATCCCTACCAAACTCGTCCGCTTGTGAAGGATGACGATGGAGAATGCACGCTGCACCATCAAGTTCGGCAAAGACCTAACCGAGACCTTTGATGTCAAAAAAGGGTTCACACAAGGCGACGCGCTGTCATGCAACTTTTTCGACATCGTTCTCGAAAGAATTGTTTGAAACTCGGAGCCAACGCCAGAGGAACAATCTTTCAAAAGTCCGTCCAACTTCTCGCATATGCCGACGATATTGACATTATCGGAAGAACGCAGCGTGATGTCAATGGCGCTTTTGTGGGCACTGCATCGCAGGCCGCGAAGATGAGTTTGGCCGTAAACAAGGGTAAGACCGAGTATATGCTGTCAACGAGAAAGGACAGAGGTAGTCGAACACTGTGTACCTACCTAGGCCCCGCTATTATGAATGTGGACAGTATGTGGTTTCAACAGGACGGTGCCACTTGCCGCACAGCTAACGAAACAATGGCACTTTTGCGCAACAAATTCAATGGCAGTGTTATCTCCGCTATCCCTGTGTTCATAATCTTTTCCCAAGCCCTCAGATATGGCTTGTGTTGGCATCGAGAAGAGCCTAGACTATATTCCACTCCCCTTCGTGTTTTTGTTACATGTTCTATTCCTGACAAGTTTGCCATCTCACATGGGCCTTCAGTGAATCCCAGACACCGCCTCTTCGAAGAACATGCGACTACCCTTTGAAAAGTCAAGTTTACCAACTGAGCCGCTGCAAATTAATTCGATTCAATGCGAAGATGTGGCTCCCTTCCTTGCCATGAATCCTTCATCGCACAACGAGACACGTGGACCTAAGCCAGCTTCCGCTTGTGGATCCACAGATTGAACGTCTAAAGAGGACCGACTATTGATGACGACTCTGATTGGCGTCGTTAAACATCCCCCCTTCGCCTTAAGGAGAAACTCACTCACCATGCTCCAACAAGTGAATTATTACTTCCTCCGAATAAAAATCGAAAAGTTTTACGCCCAAGTTGCTGAAAATCCATCGGACGACGCCACCTCAGGCAGTGAGCCCTCCAACCAAACACGAACACAAGCAAAAAAAAAACATAAAATCAAAAAAGAAACAAGCCACAGAGCCAGCCGGCCGCAAACGATGAAATTTAAAATCCACGTGCCACATTATTGCTGTGGTCTACCGAGGGAATGTGTCCACACGTGAGCCGCTGCCGGGTGTGTTAACCACGGTTCATGGACTTCGAACTTTCCCCCGAAAGAGTTAAGTGGGCGATGCCGGTGGTAGGTGGCGCCCATTCAGCTGGCAAGCGAAAGAGAGTTTCAAGGAAATTGCGAAACTTTGCCCAAGGTGGATTTATGCGAGTCACTCTGTCGAATCTGGAGAGGCGGGCACGGCCACGTATCTGGACAGCGCTCGGTTCGGGGGCAAAACAATTTCGTTCTCATTACGCAAACAGATGTCGGGCATAAATCTCTCCTCAGACATTCTGACCGCACAATTTGAGTGGCCTCTCGCCTATTTGCAGATGACTGACCTAAGATAACGGCCAAGCCGTCAAGGGCTGCTTCACTGCGGCGAAGGACGCAGGATTTTTTCCAGCAGCCCCCCATCCGTCATTCGCACAAACGAACACACTCTGGGGAGGACGAGCGAGTGAGATATACGAGGAGACTTGGCGTGCCATCGGAGGAGCACGTGTTTAATAAAGGCACTGGCACGGCGGGCGAAGCGGGATGACGCCCGGGTCTCCTTTGAGGGGAATTTATTTATGCCCGAGCCAGGAACGAGAGGATAAATCGTTCGATGGGACGATTGACAAATCAAATATTTGATGTTTAGGCGCTGTGCGGAATTGATTTATTTCTGGCAATCAAACGGGGCGGCGGATGGGGTTGATGCCGGGCGGGGGCATATGCCAATGAGGTGCTCGAGTTTTGATGCTTTCAGACTTAATGGGAATTCGGGACGCCCAAATGCGATGTCTTGAGGCGGAGAGCATCCAATTTCCGAGACGAATTTGCGAACGTAAGGTAACAGTCCATGAAAGGGATTGCGAGCGAGTCTGGAGTGTGGGGGCGTGGGAGGGTGGATGGTATTGGGACTGTAGAGATGTTAGGCGAATCGATATCATCACCAAGTTTCGCGCTGCACTGTTTGAACTAAATTCTCCCAATTTACCTAAGCCAACCAGGAAATGGGAAACACGCACTATCAACTCAATTTCGTTCCCCTTCCCGTGCTGAGGCGCACTCAGAGAGCCGCCTCGGGGTCGGCAATGTCCTACAATACGCATCGTAGATTGCCGGCAAAGAAAATTGCCAATTTTCCATTTCTCCTCCCTGGCCACAGCCACTACATCGGCCAGCGGAGTGAGGTTTCATAATTTTATGATATTCATTTGCGTACTCCCTTAAATCCTCGGGGCGGTATTAAGCTCATGGGAAATTCCCAAAAAATTAAGGCAGCCGCATGAGCCCTGTCCTGGCCAGCAGTTGGATTTATTTATTTCTCAACATCCTGGAAGTTTGGATAAGCGCCTTGAATGATTTATGCGCGAGGGCTTGGTGGCTCGTGAAAGGGGTGAATACTGCTTACGGATGTTTCATGTGACAAAGTTGGAAGATTTAGTGGTTGTCAAGGAAGAACGGTTGGCGGCTGTGGCGAACGCAAGAGGGGCATGTTTTCGCTCAGGTCTTGTTGAAGGTACCTGGGATCCGGTTGAAGAGAAACTCTCAAGGAAAACAAAACATCCGGATGGACTCTAAATCAGGTGCAAGTCAATGACGAGGGACTGTGTAAGAAGGACGTCGTGACTGAGCGCAGCACCATTGGCTTTGAGGCGCTGAGTGACAGGCGTCTTGAGGGACACAGCATACGGTCCATTGTCAAATTATAATTTAATTTATAAATTGGATGCTCTGTGCGTCAAGACACACCATACATTTGGACGCCGGCATATCAGAATACAGAATACAACAACACACTGTCTCCCACCAATCAAAGACCACACCGGAAACGCATACAGTAGAAGAAGGGGGAATCTGTCTTCGCACAGACCGCGTGACTGTGTTTAAAGTCCCATTTGTGCTGTGTGGTCTCTTTGAAAAATCTCCGGCAGTAAAGGAAGACAGCAGCTTCATTCAATCCCAAGGGACTGCGGTCCACTCATGGAGGTAAGTTAAGAAACATTAAATTAGATTAGCAGCACACATCGACTCAGGTGTCGCTCCACCGTTCCCAGCACCCGAAACTGCTGATACAACGTCTAGGCCGGTGCATTACCTGCACATTCCATCACGCGCTGCAGACGTAATTTGATGACACCCATGGGACCGCAGCGCAGCCCAGCGATGCAGTGGTGCAGGCGAAATAGTATTTAAGCTAGAGTAGGGAATTTGTGTTTTTTAGTCTTAAGTCATAAGTGTACGGACTATGTCCGATTGGTTAAAGCAAATAAACTTAAAGTTTATTAATTGGTACCGAAACATAACCTTCTTCTCTAAATGCCCAAGGGAACGAATAAAACGCACAGTCTCACGAAAAAGAAGTCAGAACTTAAGAGACTCAAACGCTGCGCAGACGAAAATGAAGTATAATCCTTTCCACATCCAGCTCCAGCAAGGAAAAGGAAACAGCAAATGATAGGTAATTTAGCTTCAAATTGCCAACCTTGTCCAAGCTAGGTTTGCATATTCAGTTCTAGAGCTCATAACTTAACGCTCTTGGACTTCCACAAGGGTTCCAAGCTATGCCTCAATGCTTTGTGCTTAGAGATGGGTTAAGCAACGCCTTCATAGTCTGAAATAAGTGATTGAGTCTCACTGAACTTTTGAGTTCGAAATAGTCTCTAAGGTTCATGAAACATTCTTCAAAATCTCCTTCAAGAATCCGATGAGAGCAGGGACCTCATAATAAAAAGCGAGGACATCAGATCTCGGATGTACGTCTTCCAATTTAATAGCTGCTTACCACAACGTGTCTTTTTTTTGGCCATGTAAGTCCATTTCTAGCAGACAACAGTCCTGTGGGCACTGACAAGTTTAAGACGTGACCTTCATGTCAGCAGGACCCGCCGGTCTCATCCCTGTGGCGATCCAACGGACAGCAGATCTTATGCCATGACCTGTCATCTTCAAGCGCCCTGATAGGAACCTTTAAATAATCTCTCGAATAAAAGAAACCCACTATAGCAACTTGGGGAGAGAGAGCGGCTGCCTTCCACAAGCTACTCAACAGCAGTACAAACCAATTTTTTATGGACGATGCTGCGATCTACAGAAGTGTTAATAGTGGAGTCCTACAAGCATACGCACTCTCACCCCTTTTTTTTAGAATGCAGCGGTGAATGAAGAAAGTCGAACTCTGCCAGTCGAAACAGTCGACGAATAATGGAATGGTTGTAATGAAGGCCATCAGAGAAGCTGCCTCTTATGCGTTGGTCTTTAAAACGCCACTCAGAAAAGACCTCAGGTTTGTCAACGGGTGCCGGCAGGCGCATTGAAGGCGACGCTGGATAGAAGGACGAGAGCTGTTCATGAGCTCTGCGAACTTAAGAGAAGGGCATGCGAAGCGCGCATTACCTGCCACCCTGTCACGGAACGCAGTATTTATTCAGCCTGAATCGCTTTACCATAGCCAAGCCAAGGACGGCTTAAAAACAAGTCTACAGCCCATCAAATGAGGGCTTCTACATTAATTCAACCAAGCCACGAGACGACCCCGTGTTTCTTTCGAGACGAGGAAAGAACAACGCGTCAGATGAAGAAGCATTCTGGTCGAGGCAGTGAAAGTGGTCACACCACATTGCAAGCAAAATAAATAAAAATTTAAGGAGAGAAATGTTAATTAAAGTTTTTCACTTTTCCGCTTTCGCTCCTCTAAGGACATAACTCGCGTGATCGAGGAAATGAAGAGGTGATGTCCGAAAGTTCTAGCAACTGGTAAAACAGGTGTTCGAAGGGTACAAGCATCGGTTGGAACGAAGAGGGACAACTCCTAGTAGAGTCACCGTCGATACTGAGAATCTGGATGGATCACTTCTGCCGACTGTTTAAGTGCGATGACGACCAAAATACCACTGTCAGTCTAAATGTTCCACTTCACACAATGGACGACGATAGAAGAGAATCTCGTCCACCCGATCTAGACGAAGTCAAGGTAGCGATATCGAGACTAAAGTCGAACAAAGCTGCTGGTGCGGACGGACTGTCTGCCGATCTCTTTAAGGCAGCTGGAGATGAGCTGCTAGGGGGCATGCACCAACTTATCTGAAAGGTATGGTAGGAGGAGATCATGCCCGACAAGTGGAATCTTAATATTCGGTCCACAGATTGATGTCTCCAAAACATCGCGCACAAGATCTTCTCTGCCCTTTGTGTGAGCGCCTGAACCCAATCGTCAACAACATGATGGGTCCTTATCAGTGCGCTTACAGGCCTGGGAAGTCCACCATCGAAAAAATCTTCACATTACGGCCGATCCTCGAAAAAAACCCAAGAGATGCAGATCGACACCCACCACCTATTTGTCGACTTTAAGGCCGCATATGACATCGCACGTATAGACGAGCTATACAACTCCATGTCTAGTTTCGACATTTCTTCCAAACTCGTCAGGTTGTGCAGGCTGCCGATGGAAAACCTTCGCTGCTCCCTCAAGGTCGAACTGTTCAAGTGACGAACTCACCGAGACCTTCAATGTCATAAAAGGTCTTAGACAAGGCGACGCGTTGTCATGTGATTTCTTCAACATCGTCCTGGAGAAGATCGTGTAAACCTCACACGCCAACATTAGAGGCACGAACTTCCAGAAGTCCGAGCAGTTATTAGCATACGCGGACGACATTGACGCGATCGGTCGAACACAACGAGCCGTCAATGAAGCGCTTGCATGAAACGGAGGCGGCAAAAATGGGTTTAGCGGTGAATGAGGGAAAAACGAAGTAAAGTGTGATTTTTTAGCTATTATCGTTTTGGCAACACTGGCTTAGACAGCTAACTCACGGTTCGTGTTTTGTTTCACTGTCAAACATCTTCAGCTTGGTCTATAATCTAACCATGAACCGTCTTACAAACGAACAACGCTTGCAAATTATTGAATTTTATTATCAAAACGAGTGCTCTGTTAAGAAAGTTCATCGCGCGCTTCTTCAATTTTAATGGACAGCTTAACCGACCCACTGAAGCGGTTCGGGCTATTGTGACTTAATTTAGGACCAAATTTACATTGCTGGACCAACTTGCTTACGTAGACTGCGAACTGAAGAAAAGATCGCAGCTGTATCGGCCAGTGTTAATGATGACCATCAATTATCGATTCGTCGCCGTTCGCAGCAATTGGGTCTCTGTTACTCAACGACGTGGACAATTTTGCGGAAGGATTTAGGTGTGGTGCCTTTCAAAATACAGCTTGTGCTAGAATTGAAGCCGAACAACCCACCGCAATGTAAAATTGTTGGTGACCCATTCACCCTCTTGGAAAGTTGGCCGAAGATCCACTTTTTACCGAAAAATTGTGTTCAGCGACGAAGCTCATTTTTGGCTCAATGGGTACGTAAATAAGCAGAATTCTCGATCTTGGAGTGAATATCAGCCAGAAGCATTGCAAGTGCTGCCAATGTATCCAGAAAAAGTCGCAGTTTGTTGCGGTTTATGGGCTGGTGGCATCATTGGATAGTACTTCTTTAAAGATGATGCGAATCGTTACGTGAATGGTTAATGGTGAGCGTTACCGTGAGATGATATCCAACTTGACTTGCATGACATGTGGCTTCAACAAGACGGTGCCACATGCCACACAGCACACGCAACAATGGACTTATTGAGAGGCGAGTTCGGTGAACATTTTATTTCACGTTCGGGAACGGTCAATTGGTCGCCTAGATCGTGCGATATAACGCCTTTAGACTATTTTTTGTGGGGCTATGTTAAAGCTCATGTCTATACCACTAGACAAGCCCGCTTCAATTGACGCATTGGCAGGCATCATTGAAGCACTTATTCGTGAGATACCGGCCGAAATGTTGGAAAGAGTATGAGCATATAAAATTGGACTAAGCGGATGGACCATTTGAGGCGCAGCCAAGGCCAACATTTGCATGAAATAATCGTCAAACATTGAATTATATGGACCGTACTGTCGATTCAAATAAAGATTTCATGCATTTTTCTGAATGTTATGTGTTTTTTGAAAAACTTTCCTACAGCTTTGCCAATTGTTGTTTCTTTGGTCTCAAGAGACAATTGAGTTGTAGAGCCCTCTCACGAAAGACCAAGCTCACTTTATATAAGACCCTGGTCATCCCTGTCATGCTCTATGACGCGGTTGCCTGGACTATCTCAAGGGCGGATGAAGACGCACTGGGTTTCTTCGGGAGAAAAGTTCTGCGTGCGATCTTTGCTCCTGTTTGCGTTGGTGGTGTTTGGAGGAGAAGATTCAACCACGAACTGTACGGGCGGCACAGCGACATGAGCCTAGCCAGGCGACTACGAATTCAACGCCTAAGATGGCTAGGCCATGTAGACACTGCTCCAAACCGAGGAGTCTTCGACCCCGAACCAGTGGGACAACGCAATAGAGGACGACCACGAATCCGATGGCGCACTCAAGTGGAGAAGGACCTCAACCAGCTTGGCGTGCAAAATTTGCTCGCTTAGGATCGTGCCAGCTGGGGAGGCTAATTGGCTGAGGCCCAGGTTGACCCCGGACTGTAGCGCCATAGGAAGAAGGAGAAGGGGAAGACGCAGTGAATGAAATGTTATTAATAGGAGGTTTGTTGCAAGGTCCTGGACATATGCGGGTACCCATGTGATGTCATTTAAATGTGTCTCCACACTAAGCTACATAATACGGAATGCCTTCGAAAAGCTGCAAGCATGAACAATGAGAGGCTAAATTGGAAGCTCATCAGCAAATAATCAGGAAGGCTTCTGCTGTCCTGCTGTAAATGGCGACTGCAAGTTGCAACCAGTTCGACTTAGAGAGAGTCCACTGAATATTTTGTAGGCCAATAACCCCATGCTTCTGATTGGATCACCTCTACCCGACGTTGCAAGGCAAATTCACTTCTTCAGCAAACTTGAGCGTCGGCTTAAGCTTCCGCACAACGCCAAGGTGTCCATCTACGGACACACCTTCATGACTAAAACTTCGAATTTAGAACCACGACGCTATAGCATTCAGTTGACCGATTATCCCAAGCGCACCAATAACCAAGAGCTCATTGCTCGAATCCCAGCAGTCTCTTCGGAGATCTTAAGCTCAAGAAAACAACAGCGATTCTACGTATATATGATGTATGAGGTCCCACTTTGATAAACTATTTAGGTTGGCAGGCTGCTGTGGAAGGGGACGGCAGCCAAGCATAGGCCCACGCGGATCTGTATTTAATCCGCAAAGCATTAAGAGCTGCTTATGAAGCGAAGTAGATGACCTACTTTTACAAAGCTAAGTTCGGTGGGATTATTCCTGCAATAGGCTCCAGAAGTCTGTATCTGCCGGATGGGAGGGAGCAGTACAATTTCATGAGAGGTGCGCAATGGTTTCTTCCTCAACATCGTCTCTGTAGCTCCCGCAGAAGTTGTTATAGGGAAGGCCTAGCTTAGTAGGCTTGGGTAAAAATGACGCAGTGCCCATGAGGGTTCCAAGCTTTGGCCTGTTCATGTTGATCAGGTTAAGAGATCTTTTGGGATCCAGCTTAGGCCAGGGGTGTTTAATTATAAAGCAACCTGTGTTAGTTTTGTTTTGATCCAGCTTCAATGGATGACTTACAGTAGAGTCAGGCATGGTGTCGCCATTCGAAAGAGTGCAGAGCTTGAACGCGATGCAGCATGTCACTGGAACAACTTCAAGGCACTCAATTGGGTGCAGACACGTTCATCAGAGGATCACTATATCAGACGCACCTAACATGCTCCTTCTGACCCTGCTCTGGCCTAAGTGTGACCACCGTATGCTGTCAGCCAGTCCAACCTAACCTAACCTAATCAAGGCCTAAGATTCCTCCCGATTCCTTCTGGATCAACGTCACTGCTTAAAGACGCCAAGCACCTACCGCATAATTCCGCATTTTGTTTCTCGCACGAACTTCACGTTGTCCATTTTATGGAAATTGACGGAAGACATAAAGCGGGACTCTGGAATTTAACGACCCCTTCCCCGGTGACTGAGTCACCAGTCAGTGCACACAACTTTCTACTCACCCTCGAGCAGCTTAAAAAGCTTTTAGTTCGAGAATTAATTGCATGCAGCAGGGGTGTCTCAGTCATCTCGGTTAATTTGATTCCTTCATCAAGGACTAACGTCCAGAGCCACTCGATGGAACCGTGCCGAGAGCAACGACTTGGGCATGGTCACGCGGAGTGATGGTCGTTGGTTTAATTTCTTTTCGTGGCGAGAGAGAATATTACACGTGGCTAGGTTATAATTCCTGAAATGGCTCCTGCCGGCGGTTATGGCAGGTCATGGGAACGAGCGAGAACGGGGCCTCATTCGTGTGGCTCCTGAAGTGAGAGTGTGGCTCCTCCCGACACTTATCGATTTGCTTTCCCTTAAAGGCGAACATCCCACAGTCTGCGCCTTGCCGCACAACACAACATCGCCGGTTTCATCGAATTCAAGGCGAAATGTGGGACCCAATGAATAACCAACCATTAACGACCACCGCAGCCGCAGGATTTAAGTTGCCGGAGCGTTTCGTCATTTCTTCTTCTCATTCAGCAGAGTCCGTGGCGTGCAATCAGCAGTAAGGGACATTAGCGAGATCTCTTGAAACTGCTCTATCACTGCTCCATCCGCCAGTGTAGCCACGGATCGAAATGTGCACTCAGTGAAGCGATGATGCTTTTGAAATTTCCATCTGGAATTGATTTCCTCATTACACCGTCCAATCCGGTGTACTCCATGGCACGTCACCCCCGTTCACGGTGCTCTGGCGGTGAAACGGAAGCCCCCGGATTCGGGCGCCATTAGTGGGTGCCCTGTAGGGAGGATGGGATGAGCACCTTGTTAACTACACATTTAAGCGTAACGATTGGGTTATCTGACGGTGCACGCCTCTTCTGCATGACTTCGGCTGATGTTCCTGTTAAGTCGGCTCTGATGAACGCTCGCGCTGTCCTTCGAAACGCTCGCATTGTTGAGATTTAATAATGTTACGAGTACGAGACTTCGTTGCCGTCGATTGTTGCTTGTTGACATCATTAGGTGGCTGAAATGTTTGTATTCCATTCCGTCGTTTGCCTCCGCAGGCGTACCAGGAGTACCTGGTAATGAGATTGATTGATTGAATGCTGAATGATGTTTGTGAATACATCAGCTGAGCGACGGTCTTGTGCTCACAAACGATCCCAGATGGAGTGCGTGTTCAGCGCACTCATTAGATGGAGTGTATGCGAGTAATTGGGAGGTGTTGCTTCATTGCGTTCTCTTCATGCGGTGAACGTTCCTCGGAATGGGCAGATAATGAAACATCCAATTAGGATTCGTGTCAGGACGTACCGTGGTCGTGTTCACTTCGAGTGGCGCAGATGTCGGTTGTATCAACGTGGAATTTTGGGAAGAGGGGAAACGAACGCCTCTTATAGAGGCGCGACAGTCAGAGAAGAACAAGCTTAGACCGACTACCGCAAGCCCTAGCATCATCATCGCGTTGACGGCGATGAACATGAGTTTGCAAAGGATAAACCTAGGCAGTGCCACACATTTGCACATTTCATCAAGACCATATCACACATTCACTCTGGTGTTCCAATGAAGGTCGGTTAGGACGCCTTATAGTCGTCGTACATAACGAGGCTATCACTGGCTTGTCCCACAGGCTCAGGGATGAAAGCTAGGTGCTGTGCGTTGGATCCGTCGACGTTTCATTACGTACATCTGATCAACGCATGTGGAAAGGGAAGGTGTGCGAAATGATCCCATACCTCAGCAGACTCAAACAGCAACCCAGCAGTTACTAGAGTGGGCGAAAGGGCGCGATCTCTTCTTTGCTCGTGGATGCGATATGACTCTATATGTGGCGGCCTTTTGTTTCCATTCTCGACATCCTAACGCACAACTGAGATCGATGATAATGCACTACCTTGTACAAGATGGGCCAGATGGATTCCCTTTCAAATGTGCAAAACTAAATTTTTGCAAGTACAACGCCGTTCAAGTAGCTGCCTCGAGGAGGCTAATATTGAGTCGGCCCATTGTACCTTGTTGTAGCCAAGGTCATAATGAGGATATCGAGAGAACAACGGAGTTGGTAAAGAACACCACGGATCGACGTCGGAAAGCTACAATCGATGTGTCTCCCAGAAACTGAGTTCAACTTAGACTCCGCCCGCGCAAACCATCGAACAAGTGTGAAGTCGATACCAAGAACAAAGAAGCCGCCGCAGATGTACTGGGTTTTACGAAGAATCCTATGATTTGACGACGAGTGCAGGCAGGTACATGCAGCCAAGCAGGTGCTGCAACAACGAGTGCTGTTCGTGTGCTCCACGAACAGAAGAGATGTTAATGGAACCGGTTTCTCAGAAGTAAAAATAAAGAGCATGAAAAGTGAGTGGTAGAGGAGATGGAAGGAATGACGAGATGTGTTATGGAAGGAATGACGTCCGTAATCCAATGGGTGAAACAATTAACCAATGGATATAAAAGGCGGACAGAAGCTTGTCGTGTTAGTCAGTTAGTTAAGTCCTTAAGCCCCTCGGAGGGCATAGGGCGTGAACCACTCCTGCAATGCGCTTGAGCTCCCTCCTCCAACTCATTCCTAAAGAACTCGAATCCTCTTCAACTGTTCTGCGCCATGCTTGCCTAGGGCACCCCGCTGTTCTGGCTGCTCACGTAAGCGGATTCCACTGCATAGAGTACTTCGCAATGGAATTGTCTTCCCGCCGTAGGGTGTGTCCATCCCACGGTCATTTTCTCCTTCGTATTGTGATGCTTATAGGTTCCTGGCCCGTCCTCAGGTACAATTGCTCGTTAGAGATACAGTTCGGCTTTCTTGGATAGCAGCTTTAGCCTTTCCGATTCTGTTGCTCATGTTCAGTTCGGTGCCACCGAGATTAGCCGAGACCACACTTGTTAACTTTCTTGACTTCCTGTCCGGCAATGTTCAGTTGGCCTCGGCTTTAGTTTTTGCCATGTTTATTTGGAGCCTCGTTCTCTGTTTGCCTCTGCTTCTAGATTATGGGCCATCAAATGACGATCCATTACCCGGTGCGAAAGGAGACGAACATCATCAGCGTAGTCAGGGTGTTGAAGGTAAGATGTCATAGACCATCGAATGCCAACATTTCCGTCCGTCAATGCTGCACGGAGTTAATGGCTGGTAACCACCAGAAACAACAGTGGTGACAGTATGCATCCTTGACGAACTCCACTTTGGACCTCAAATTCCTCTGACAACTTACCATTGTACGAGACACGTACTACCTTCATGTGTAGCCTTTATACTTGCTATGAGTTTTTGCGGAATGCCTCTCCTGCGCAAGGCCGACCAGATGGCATCTCGATTCAAGCTGTCGAAATCCTTCTCGAAGTCGATGAATAATAGATGCAGATCCTATATTATAGTCTAAGCTTGTCGTGTAAGTATCTAGAAATATCACTTCTGTAGACTATTGAACAGCGATGCCATGCCGAGCTTTATCTTTCCTGGCAAACTCGTTATGTTGCGCAGGAAGACTGCGCAGATCTCCCGGCGCTCCATCAAGGTGGGGATCGAGACCGAAACCTTCAATGTCAAGAAGGCGTTAGACGAGGAGACGCACTGTCATGCCATTTTTTAACATCATTCGCCAGAATATCGTGCGGAACTCAAATGTCAACACCAGAGGCTCGATCTTCCTCAAATCTGTGCAACTGTTCGCATCTGCTGATGGCATTGACATCATCGGAGGACCACAACGGGCTGTCAGTGGAACGATTGTGAGCATTGAGAAGCGGCCAAGATGGAGCTTGCGAGCAATGACGAACCCCCCAGCACCGACGTCTTGGACAAAACGTAGCTATCCACAGCTATTACTTCGAAGTAGTGAAAGACTTTGCGTACCTACGCTCTGCAGTTAACACAAGCAATTACACACTGGCGGAAATGAAACGGAGGATCGTGCTGGCTAATCGCTGCATTTTCGCACTTGGACGGTTACTGAGGAATAAAGCCATCTCTCGAAGAAACGCGATATGTCTATATAAGACCTTGATAGTCCCAGTCCCGCTGTATGACGCAGAAGCATGGACTTAACTTAAGTGCACGATCGCTTCGAGAGAAATGTCATTCGAGTTATCGTCGGTCCGGCATATGTTCTAATGATGGTTGGATGAGGAGACTGAAGGACGAACTGTACAGGCCTAGCCAAGCCAGGCGTCTACGGGTCCAACGGCTACGATGGCTGGGCCATGAGATGGGTACAAAGCTCCGGCCCGAAATATCTTCGAGTCCGAACCTGAGTGGCAATGCAGCAGAGGAAGCCCGCGTTTAAGGTGGCGTATGCAACTTGGTGTGCGAAACTGGAGACAACTAGCCAGAGATCGCGCTAGTGGTAGAGACTAGTTGGTTGATGCCCAGGTCCACTCGGGACTGTAGCGTCATGCAGTGAAGAGGAAGACCCAGCTGTCTCGGTTGGCTTCGCAATAGAGCATCCTGTCACGCTAGTTCTCCAAGACCTTGCCGATGGTTTCGGGCTGTAGCTCAGTGATAGCTTGTCTGACATTGGCATTGAGTGCTTGAGTTATTTTTGGAAGGTCCGAGGTGGCCAGCCTACATCCCCAAGGTTTGGGACCCTTGTACTTCTTCTTCTTCTTTGATTGGCGCTACAGTCCGGGGTGGACCTGGGCCTCAACCAACATGCCTCTCCAGCCAGCACGATCTTTCGCCGGCTGCCTCCAGTTGCG
>OU744320.1:40320353-40369508 GCA_916610145.1 Eristalis arbustorum | reverse complement strand
GAACCTCCGGTACAAAGACCAAGTCATCGCGGACGTAAGACAGCTTGGCCTTGATGACTAGAAGCACCGTCACCGATGGAAAGCAGCAATTGCTCAGGCTCACACCCTTCATGGTTCGTCTGCCTGATAAGTAAGAAAGTAAGTAATATCAACCGCCGGCATTTCCAACAATGAGCTCAGTTTGACCGTCAGGACCTCCGCCTGAAAGACACAGACTGACACAGTCTGATCGGATGAAATCCGAGAAGAGGCCCGCGCCTATTCCTTTATCCATCTTCGTCCCAACTGTGTGAACGAGTATGGAGTTCGATTTATTGAAGGGTCATTCTGAGTTCCGGTCCTCTCCTGTTCAGGAATAACACCGGAAGGGCATATCGAAGTCAAGGGAGGGCCGGGAGTAGTCACTCGCTGTGTGTTCTATTTGCAATCTATCTAGAATGCCAACTTTTGGATTGGGTAATACTTTTGAAGCAGACTTCTGCATATAGAGGTTGAGAGGAAGAAGATCCAGGAGAAGCTATAGGCCCGCTGAAGGAGTGTTACCCTAGTTCATGCTCGTCTCCTCAAGCTGGTGAGGAACTTGAGCTCAGCATAGCTTGTTGGTGGAGGTCCTTTTCCGATTGTCTGTGCCTCTTTCAAAGCGAACGTCTGTTAGAATCTTAGAAACTTCGTGACTCTCCAGTAGACCCTCGCCCACACTCATGTACATGCACAACCACTCAACCACGAAATGGTTATATCTCCGTCACCCGCTCCGGCTTCCATCCCCACCGTAGGTCCTGCAAACACTGTTCAAAATATGCTCGGTGACGGGGCCTTAAGCTGTCAACTTCAACTATTACAAGCCCCCATCAGGAGAAATGGTATTTTTCATCAAAATTGCGAGCATGCACTGCATCATTTTACATGCCATTGAGGTGAACGGCGATGTCATTCAACACTCTGACGTTCACACGTTGGGTCATTAAACTCTCAAGAGAGCCACTTAAACCTCGAATTAACGCCCAGACATCAAAGCAAATTGCCCTCGTTAATAATCACGCCAAATTACCATCTTTGCGCTCACAGCCAAGATGCACACCAAGCCTTGCCGACGTTGCCACGCCACCCGGTCTAATAATGCGATAACCCGCCGCACGGACCTCAGCCGCACAAGAGCGACGTGCTACGGCGAATTTTACGACTCGACAAGTTCCATAATTAAATCGCCTTCTTCTGATTTTATGCTCAGTGATAAGCTCGCCTAATCACCCTGCAGCCAATAAGTCTCGGCCATTGCCGCACCGAAGGCACATCTTTGCGATTGCCCACCACCATCGGGCGCCTGATGCGCACTAGAAGAGGAACAAAAAAGGATTTCCATCCAGCCCGGCAGAGGAGCCCCCAGATGTGGGATTATTCATTCGAACTGACAGTAACTGTGTGACGGCGGAGAGACTCGAATTGGAGCAAGTGCTGAGCGCATCGCACGCTTGTGACCAACTTCCCCTGAATTAAGTCTGCTAATCCATTAACAACCGCCTGCTAAGGGTTGAATTGTTGGGCCTACGGGAGCCGGCCGGATTGTGGAGGGAGGCATTTTTGTGCAAACATTTGTGAAAGCATATCAATTCTGAAGCGGCAATAACCATAATGGATCGGCTTTGTTTACCCTTCCACTCGGCGGCAATGATTTATGCACGAACAAGAGGTGCCTGCCAACAAGCCAATTGTGGGCGATAAATTTGTGAATCAAAAGTGTGTGCATAGGCTTGGCAATTTATTGCTGTGGTTTTCCATTCAGAGATTGAACCATTAGACAGTTGCCAATGGCAAATGGGCATGGGCTACGGGGACGTACGTGCATTTTCCCTCAAGCCTGGTGGTTGTTGGTTTTTGAATCAAATCGACTGTTTTAAGTCGGATTTATCTGAAATGAAGGATGAAGGAGTTATTCTTGTGGAAACATACACGAGAGTTTGCCTCTGCCTCCGACGAGGGAGATCCGGGATTGTGTGATCGGACGTTCGCATAAGCTTGAGGGTGCCATCGCTAACGCTTCGAGTTTGTGACTGCCAAGAGAAGTGTTCCTTGCTTCATGGCAAACGTGAGAAACGTCTGCATAGATCTTGGTCATGTAGACGGTTTTCCAATCAGGACTTGACAGCTTTTTTGATAAGATGCAATATATAATAAAATATGGGTGACGCTACAGCCCATAGAGGGCCAGGGCCTAGCTTCTCAGCAACCACTCGTGTATTATTCTCTCACGAGTGGAAGGGACCTACAGTTTTACGCCGACTCCGAACGGCCAAGCTTGAGAAGCTTTTTCTAGACAGACTCTTTGAACATTGTCAGTGGCTCGAAAGAGGTGGGGTAGTGAAAATTATTCTTGTCGCTCAGAGCTGGAATCGAACCTACGACGTCGAAGTTGGGGTTGACGCACGTACCCACAACACCACAGACCAAGATCCAAGATGCAAGCAATTTGAGATTTTTCAAAAACTCCATCAGGCATGAAGAACAATCAGAGCGTTTATCAATGGAACTCGACTTCCATCATATGGCCACCTCATCTCGACGCCCTCAAGAAGCTGTTGGACATTGAGTTCTCTGCGTACTGCCGGGTTTCACGTCCTATCCTGGCGGCAACTCGCACAACAGCAGGAAGAAATCTCGTTTCGGCGGCTTGTAGCCTAGCCTAACCTCTTAGCCTATCTTAGTTGGTTCCACCATAAGTGAGAGTTGGAACAAGTACTGAGTTGATAACCGCTTGCTTGGCCTTGACACCAAGCTCGACCTTTCTGATTACTGACCTGTCATTCTGCTTCAATATTGATCCAATTTGGCCAACAGGCCTGGTCCTACAGGAAAGCTCAGCGTTACTCCTCCCATCACTCGTGGAAAAGACCCCGAGCTACTTGAACGTCTGCACCTGCTTCAGTGGGCATCCACTTGCATTGGATTGGCGAAATTATCATAACTTCTGAATTGTCCACGCTGATCTTCATCCCCACTTCTGCACATACGGTCTTCGACCTATCGAGTGAGCGCTTGAGTTCTGTCTAGGAGGACAAGAGGACAACCACATCATTCGCAAGGAGCAGATGACAGTGAAACCGTCCTCACCTTCCCCCATCCAATCCATATATACCATGAAGAGAAGAGGTGACAAGACGCACCCTTGGCGAAGTCCAATGCCCCCGGTGGTGGAAGGTGTTGACTCAACGCCACTGACCAGACCACAGCTGCTAAAGTTTGTGTAAAGCGACTGAATGGCATTCAACCTCAATCGCGTACCCCTGCGGAACCCTCCAGAGTTTGCATCGAGGCACTCCAAATCTACAAAACACCTGTAGATTGGCTTGGCATACTCCCAAGCCTCCTCGCGTGCCATTCTTAGAGGGAAAAGCTGGGCGGTTGTGCTTCATCCCGGACGGAAGCCGCACTGTTCACCCTCGCTGCAAACAATAAGGTACCCAAATGGTTGCCTGGTGGCATTCAAAAAATACCTTCTCCGGAAACTTCCTCCGAATTAAGACCTCACCTACGAATGAAACTTCCCGCGCAGAGCCTTGTGAATGTCCCGCAGGTGCCTTGGCAGAGTATTTCATTAAAATCCCTCAAGAAGCCTACCCCCTTCCTCCCACACTCCGCGAATCGCCGAAACAAACAAAAGTTCGAAATCGTCAAACACAAACAAGCCATCGTGCCTCGCTTCTATGCCCCGCCAAAAGGAAAAACAGACCACTTGGCAGTCGCGCAGGAATAAAATATAAAACGAATTCGTCTGCTTGAGAGCTTTTAAATTTCTTTATCCTGGAGCACTTTTGCGCTGCCAAGTCTGCTGGCTTCCAGCGCGGCGGTCCGCGCGGCGATGGGAGTCAACAGACCAACAAATCACTCCCCAGTGAGGTTCGTGATAAAATATGAATTTTGTGTGTGTGGCGGTTCTCACTCCCCACTCATCGACTGCCGCTGTAGCGGAAAAAGAAGCCAACAGAGAGGGAATGGAATGTAAATTGAAAAGAGGGCGACTACACCGCACGGGGAGGTGAAAGGACGAAATCGAAGCGAATTTATGTTGCAATTTCGGTAGCTTATGGCGGGCGTTATGTTTATCATTTATGCGAAGTCGAGGTTCTCCTCGATTCAAGTGCAATCATCTTTTATCGTGAGTTTCATGGCTGAGTCCTTGTTGGTTGGCAGAGCGGACTGGGGGCCATGGGAAAACATCGAATTAAGGATATTTATTGATTTGCGTTTAAAGACGCGATTGCAGTTGATGCACGTAGCGTCGTTAAGTTGCGGTGATTATGATGAATGGGTACTTAAGGCGTTCGCCCATGTGCACGGTGGCAAGAGTCGATTGAGCTTGAAATACAGTCGCAATAAGGGAGCGCTTGGATGAGAATAAGGCGTGTGCCTTTGCTAGCAGAGGGTAATGGCGTGGCAGTCTTCGAGACGTGCAACAGATAAGCAACCGATTTGAGGTGATCTTATTTTAAGCCACTGAAGTGTGCAAATTGGTGTGAGTGGCATTGTACGTTGCCTTCAGCGTACATCTGCCGACCATCTGCCTTGTGGTGTGCCGTGGTGTTGTGGGAATGTGCGTCAACCTCAACCTCGACGTCGTACGTTCGATTCCGGGACTGAGCGAGGAATATTATATTCACGGCCCCACCTCTTTCGAGTCACTGACAATTTTCAAAGAGTCTGTCTAGAAAAAGCTTCTCAAACATGGCCGTTCTGAGTCGACATAAAACTGTGGGTCTCTTTCACTCTTCCGTCTTTGGTTGGCGCTACAGTCCAGGATGGACCTGGGCCTCAGCTAACATGCCTCTCCATCTGGCCCGGTTTTGTGCTACTTGCTTTCAGCCACGCACTTTCAACTTATTCAGGTCGCCTTTTCATTGCGTGCGCCGACGGATACCTGGTCTTCCTTTACCGCATTGTCCCTCGAGGTTGGAGTCGAAGACTTTCCGGCCCGGATCATTGGTGTCCATTCGCTCGACGTAACCTACCCAGCTTAGACGAGAGATTCGCACTCGTTTGACCAGATCGATGTCGCTGTACAGACAGTACGGCTCGTCGCTTAGTCTCCTCCTACAAACAACACGCGTACATACGGGACCGAAGATAATTCAAAGGATTTTTCTCTCGAAGCGACCAAGAATGTAATCGTCCGCTTTAGTTAGTGTCCATGCTTCTGCGCCACACAGCAGGACTGGGACTTTGAATTTCTTCTATAGGGATGTCTGGGTTCCTCGAAAGAGGGCTTCATTCCTCAGTGGCCTTCCGATTCCAAAAATACAGCGATTGGCCAGGGTGATCCTCCGTGTTATCTCTGAGGCGTGTCATTGCGCGTGTTAACTTCGCAGCCCAGGTAAAAAAAGTCTTTCACTGCTGCCTAAAGTGTAGGCAGACCGTTTTTGACTTTGGTCTTGCGGTAAGTGAAGGTAATACAAACTTGGCCGCCTCCCTGTCGATGCTCACAAATGCTTCACTGATAGCCCGTTGTGTTCTTCCAATGTCATCGGCATATGCCAGCAGTTGCACCGACTTGTGGAAAATCGTGCCTCTGGTGTTAACGTCTGAGTGCCGCACGATCTTCTCGAGAATGATGTTAAAGGTATCGCATGACAGTGCGTCGCCTAGTCACCGACCTTGACGGAGCATGGGGCGTTCTCCATCGTCATTCGGACGATGGAGACGATGGTCATACGGACGCGTTTTGCAGGGATGCCAAAACTAGACAAGGCGCTGTATTGCTCGTCTCTATAAATAATGTCACACGAGACCTTAAGTGGGTATCAACTTGAAACTCCGGGTTCTTTTCCACGATCTGCCGTCATGTGAATATGTGGTCAATAGTGGATTTCGCTGACCTGAACACTGATATTGACCAATCAGGCTGTTGACGTTGGGTTTCAGACAATTACACAGAACAGATATATTTAGGAGACTTATCTCTCTATATATGGCACAGTTTAGAGGGTGTCCTGTCTTTAGGATCGGGCAAGTGTTGAGATTCCATCCGTCCGCCATACGTTCATCGGATCAGATTGCACGTTCAAATCGTCGCCAGCTGCTTTGAAAAGGTCGGTAGGCAGTCCACTGGCACCAGCAGCCTTGGAATTTAGTTTGGCTGTTGCTGCCGTCACTTCACTCAGGTCGTTCCTGTCCATCATCGTCTATATTGACTTGATTCTGAGAGCTGTACTTTGGTCGTCGTAGCCTCTATACAGTCTGCGGAAGTGGTTTTCCAAATTGCCAGCACCGACTATGATGCAACTACAAAGTTCCCATCCTTATCCTAGCAGGCTCGGCTAGATGAACTTGGCGTGTTCTTGGCATGTTTCCGTCTTCATCGGTGATCTCAAATAAGCTGCCTCACCAGCATCATTGCCAACAACAACTAGAAGAAATGGGAAAAGGACTCTATAACAAAAACGTATACAAATGGAGGATGAAACAGAATGAGAAAACTACTAAGGAACAATGTTGCCAATGTGATGTTGCGGAACGTAACACGCTCTTCTCTTTTTCATTCTGCTCTTCCCTTCCTTTCTACTGGTTGACCCCACGAGCAGCTCTCCGCCTTGTTTATCTCCCGTTTGGCTGCAAGTGCACGTTGACATTAATCATCGAACCAGCGTTTTCTTTCTGGTGGCAAAGTGAAGCCTAGTACATCAGTAAGCTTCTTGGCAGTATTGCTACTGCTCTTCATTCAGCACTTGATGTCGGTGGTATGGGACTCTGTGAGCGGGGAAGGGATATTTGATCTGGCTATATCTTGCTTGTAGCCGTGCGACGATAAGTTACTAGGAGTCCGGGAAACTCTTCGTCGTAGTTTGGCTACACATACAGTATTTTATTGTCAGACCGACACTTCTGTATGGAGTCTCAGTTTGGTGAACAGCACTAAGCAAGGTTATCAACTGCAAGGCACTCAACCGAGTACAAAGACTGGCCTAAGAAGTACTCCGACAGACGGACTGAATATTCTCCTTCATCTTCCACCACTTGCACGTCTTGAGACTCAAGACACTCCGACTGTGGTCCGAACACAACAAGGGCCACTCAACCATGCTTCCTTCCTAGCGACACTGGTCGCCTAATACCCCTCCCCAGGCTATTTTCGGGAAGAAATTCTCGATCACCATACCCTCTAGATCGGACTAGATGTCTGATAGGCAGACGTTGGATGATCCTCTGCGTATTTTCACAAATGGATCGAAGTCAGACGAAGGGGTGGGTGCGAGTGTCTATTCCCTAGGTCTCCACATTGCTATCTCTTTGAAGCTCCCTGATCATTGTAGCATTTTTCAGGCGCTGTCATGGCTCAACAAGAAAGGATATCACCATTTGTTCGGGCAGTCGCTGCACAATGTCATGTTTTACTCAAAAACATCCCTTAATTGCAGGCTGTCTCTTAACGAGGTGGCTGAGTCTTTTAACATTCACCTCATGTGGGTGCCGCGACACTGCCGAGGAACATGCCAGGTGTGGCACAACCTCATTTCTATCAATAGCAGTGGTACCACCTTTATGCCGATTACTACAGCCTACCTCTTTACAGCCACCAACGACAAATGACTAGAAGGCACCACCTGAATTAAAAGGAATCTAGCGGTCACTTCACCTAAAACGGTCACTCAGTCTACTCAGACTCAGCAAGCACTCATTAAGGACTCTCATAGGAACTACAACCGGGCACTGTCATGCTCGCAGGATGGGTGCCCCATTTAATGATTTCTGCAGAAGCTGCATGGATGAAGAGGAGGAAGAAAACACTGGGCATCTACTCTGCCCAGCCCTCTGCTTAGTCGTAGAGGCCTACTGCTTCAATAACCTCTATGAGCTAAACAGCGCCAGCATAGGCCAGCTAATTCGCTTCATTAGAAGCAACAACTGATTCCGATGTTAAAAGAAGTCAATCCGCGTGGTATCACAATGGACCTACTTTGGCCTTAGTGTGACTGCCTGTAAGCGCCTCCTAACGTCCGGATCCAAAGTGCTGCTGGAATGTCTTGCGTTAATCGTGTTGTGACCAATTTGGTTGATGTTATATTAATCTTTGGCCCACCATGTGCCTTTGTAGGTGTTGACGTGTGAAAATCGTGTGCTTGCGACATTGAGGTTGCGTCCCGCGGCAAAGTCGATTAGTTTTGTTGTGTATGATGTGCTGTCAACAAATATGCCCTCCTTACCCAGCATGGCCTTAAAGTCACAAGGTGCTCGTAGGGTTGGTCAAGGACCTCGTAGAAGCAATCGTTAGTTGGGTCCTCTTTCCCCTCTGTCGAGATGTGTCCACATATGAGGTGTAATTTAAACATAAGTCCTTAGATTAATCGATGGAAATATGCGTCTCATGCGCTCGCGTTTTAAATGTTGTAGCCCTTGAGCTTTTCAAGTGCCCCGTTTGAAGTTCATGCAATCATCTTGTAATCGCAGTACAACAGAGACCCCTCATGACTTCAAACTCCACTTGGCGCGCATTAAAGTGACGAGGCAGAGAGCACACATAAGACCACATCACTTATGGTAATAACTCCAACGAATGCTGCTCCGTCCTCGCAGCGACGACCATTCGCACAAAGTTCTCCGGGGACGTGTTGGCAACGTTATCTCCATCGTACCCCAGAATAACATGGTATTTGTCAGGGCTTAGTAGATAATTATCGGATTACAGCGACGCAGTGAGAACCCCTTCAATGGGGCAAACTTTCGCTGTCACATCACCGCAGTCCCGTAAATATTTTCATAATCGCCAAAAGCAGAGTTCAAACATTGAAAACCAGTCCCAGTGGCCATTATCCCCGGCACTCCGAATTAAGTGGCCTTAAATCGATCGTTCAGAGTTCAACTTCTGGGCGTCCGTGTCCTTCACCGCAGTCGGAGACTACTCAGACCAGCGGAGGTTGAGGAGCGATGTACATTTGCATACGATGGCGCGGGAGGGAGAGCCGAGCGCGAGAAGTACGAGCGAGCGAATGCAATTAAATCCTCAAATCCAAGGACAAGGTGACGGGACGTTGCGTCGAGTGTGCAACAGCGTGTCTGTGGGGGCGGCACAAACAGCTGGCGGGGACAGTTCAATTTCCGGGGACACTTTTAACGTAATAACGCAAGGAATACAAATCAAAATGTATTGCGGGACTCGTCGGGCCGGAAAACATCCCCCGTCCGGAAAGTTTCGTGTCTGGTCGCCAATGGTCCCTCGATTTGCATTTCCCCTAGGACCATCCCGTATGGCGGACAACAAGCACACACCCGACAGGGCTGCTGGTGCAAAAAATCACGTACATCCGCCTCAGCAGTCGGACAGTTTTATAAACTTGAATGCCACTTGTTCCACTTGAACGATTTCCTCTGCCCTGGCTGTCCACAGTTGGTTGCAGGCAATCAGAAAAAACTGCAACCATGCAAATGTTGCCGGAAGTAATTGGATATAAGGGCAAGGACAATGCCGTCTCGTGTTCGCCGACCGACGCCGACAGCAGCGGTGACTGAGTGGCCCCCGATGAACGGAAGGTATTAATTTAAATCGGATCCCAAGCAGTACACAGACTGGTTGCGGTGCGGGCGAAAGGGGTTGAAATTTAATTACACATCCAAGGCAGGCAAGCGAGATTGAAGGAAGCCCAAATTTGTGTTTGCTTTCGTGTCACCGAAGTTGGAAGACTTCCAATGCCGTAAAAGAAACGACAACATATTCGGAGAGCCGTGGCAACTGCAAACTCTCCCGAATACCTCGAGAGCATAAAAACATAATATTTCCAATGTGTGAGATATGACTCAATAAAGTTCAGTTGTCATTGCGGGTGTACCCACACGAGGTTCGGTTGGGCGTGCGGAGTGGGGGCAGAGTTTACAATGCCCACCCAGGGATGTTCTCGTGATGGGAAAATATTAATGAGGACTCGCAGCAAGACTGTGGATGGGAATGGCCCCATTTCGAGCGACGTGCTGATGGGCAATATGACCGGCTGACCGAACGGAAACCCAAAAAGAGATTGATTGTGTCATTGGGCCGCTATGTGATGATGCAGTATCGGCTGCTGGTGGTGGAGTTGACGGGAGTGCACACAATGCAGGTCACAACCATTTTCAGTGGACTCGGAGTGTGGCCTTGAATGGGTGGACGACCGTATGGAGTTCAAGTCGTCCTGACTGATATTGGTTTCCGGATTGGTTTAGTTCATGTTCGCTTGGCTTTGCTGTTCAGAGAGAATTAAAACCCAAACAACAGCAGCTGTCTACATTTCACACAAGCAACCTGACGCCATGTCTAAAGGATGTACGCTGCCCTCTCAGCTATACGCCACCCTACATCCCGATAACGTGTTGGTGACGATACGTTAGCTGTGTACTTTTAAACAGTCCAGTAAACGATCAGGGCGCTAAATTGTGGTCTCACTTGATATCTTTCTTCACTCAGCGTCAGGGGCCACGTTTTCTTAGACTCTGCAGCGGACTGACCGCAAAGTGACGACAACACAGTCAGCAGCCTTTCCTGCTATTTGTGTTGCGTCCTCGAATGCCTTTTCTTTCTTGCGTCCTCGTATGCGCCAATCTTCTAAAGCTACAAATGGCCTTAGCATTCGTAAGCCCAAGAATCGATTCCATGCACTCTTCTGCCACCCACAACGCGGGAAGCATTCTCCTCCCGTTCGTCATTCCCTGGCGCTCTCCTTTCACCTTTTATTCGTCGTAGGTCTGTCGGCAGGGATTTTACACGTCCGGAGGTGGCTTGCGCTCCGACTCCATGCTCATCTTCATCACTTCTGGTTGACCTGGTGGACTCCCTCTCCCGCCAAGCTTCTGCAACAGAAAACTGCGTGCTTCACTTCCTCCTCTTGCTTTCGATACTCGTGGTAATAGTCGTTTCCAAGTCCGCGGAGATACTTCCGATAACCACCGCGGCCGGAGAGGAACTGCGATAGGCGGTAGTGGCAGTTTGCCTGCGTTCTGTCCATCCACACATCGATTTCTTCGAATCGGTGTATGAGTCCATATGCCATGTCCTGTGGAGTTGTCTCATCAAGGGGACCGCATCATCTCTCTCATTCTTCGTATTTCCCTGGCCTCAGTCGCTCATCTTATGTCGTCTGGATGTTAATGGGAAGCCCGAGTTCGTGTGACATCAGTCGGTATCCGCTACCGTTGACAGTTTATCGGATATCTGCCTAGACTGGTCCAGATGGTGGTGCCCACTTTACCTGAAATGGATTTTTTTCGGAAGGGTCGGCACACTTTTGTGCCGCTCTTATTGCTCACGTAATTCACATGCGCCTAAACCGGACCCTGTTGTCTAGCATTACTGCAAGGTATTATGTCGCTCCGTTTGATGAAATATTGTGAATGCGGAAAAGCATTTTCGGTCCCTACCTGCCGATAGTGCTATTTGTGTCTAAGAAAAGTCTGCAACTTCGGAGGTACTAACCACCACCACAAGTGGAGGAAGACATCAACCGTCGTGACATATGAAGTTAAATGCAACCGGCTAAATATCTTAGCAGTATTAGAGGGAGGCCTGTTCATCAAGAGCCAGGTCGATTCCTGACTGTAACGAAACCAGAAGAAGTCTAGAAGACATACGATGACTCTGCTGGTGGTTTGCTGACTTCCGATAGTTGTACTATTTACGTATCCATTTATTCAAGCCTAAACTATACCGTAAGCTATTTGAACTAAAAGTGCCAAATTAACAAGAACATAGGGAGGAGCAGGGCAAATAAAAGTAAAATCAAAGGCGCCAATTCATAGTCAGCTCATTAATAGTGCCTAAAGTCGAATTCAGTTATAGCCGACTCTTAATCAAAAAGCCGACTTTTCGTTCTTCATAGACATACTTATGCCTGTCCATGTCTAGTATCTGCTTAAAAGCGTTATTGTAAAGTAATTTCATCGAACAAACCGAAATGTCAAAATATTTCACGAGAAATCGACTACTTTCAAGTATTTTTGGAAAAAAAAATGTTTGAAATCGTTTCTGAATGCTCTTCCATTTATTTCAACAAGTTCGTTGATATTTCCAGAGTGTGGTTGTTGCTGGCTGGGAGTGGGTACTTCTTCATTTTCGATTAAAGGAATATTACTTCTTCTTCGTGTGGCGCTACAGTCCGGGGTGAACCTGGGCCTCGGTCAACATTCCTTTCCAGCTGGTGCGATCCTTAGCCAGCTGCCTCCAATTTCGGAGAATATTACGCTTCTTGGAAATGTTGTGCAGAACTGCAACAGCAACAATCATGTTCTTTGCGGTGTTTAAGTCTACGTGTAGTCTTTCTAAAATCGACCGAAATGTCGACTTCAATTGTCCGTTTAGGCATTCAATTTGCTGTATGGCTATTGTTGTACAGTTCTTCTTTCCGATTGGAAGGATTTCTGATTGGCGTTATCAAAATATTTGAACAAGGGTAGCCTGCATCACCAAGCGAAATGCCTTCATGTCTATTTACAGCTCTTCTTATTTGTGTGGCGCTACAGTCCGGGGTGGACCTGGGCCTCAACACACATGCCTCTCCAACTAGTGCGATCTCTGGCTAGCTGTTTCCAGTTTCGCACACCGCGTTGGTTGAGGTACCTTCTCCACTTGGGTGCGCCGCCTTTCCGTCCATTACGGCGACTATATATATTTTTCTCATTTCACACCAGTCTCTGGCTGGCGGAAGGCTTAAGATTCACATGAGTCAACGTTGCTACTGTGCGACGAATTGTCTACAGACTGACGTGGCGATGACCAAGGTCTTCTTCCGCGCCACTTAACAACCAGCGACTTCAGATTAGAAGCCAATGACATTAGTCTGTTCGACCATTAGTGGGATACTGTCTTTTTCGATGTTGTTGGAGACTCGTCTTCTTTGGCATATTTTTTCATTTGCTTCCTTCCTGAAGGATGGGCAGGGTATAGGATCCACAGTGTGTTGATACTCCACTATTTCCGCAGCCAGGGCTTATAGTCTGCGTTCGTCTTTAGTTTTTGTGTGGAATCGTTGCACAAAGAATGCAAAAGAAATTTGTCCACTTTGCCACAGCTTCTGGAGAACTTCCCACAAACTCAATGGATGTAGCGTTTGTGAGGGACAATCGATCGGTTGTGGCCCCTGGCGTCGTGGGTATGCGTGTCGATCCCAACCTCGACGTCGTAGGTTCGATTCCTGCTCTGTGCAACGAAAACAATGTTCACGACCCCCAGCTCTTTCGAGTATCTGACAATGCTCAAAGAGTATTTCCTGTCCAGAAAAAGCTTCTCAAACTTTGCCGTTCGGAGTCGGCGTGAAACTGTAGGTCCCTTTCACTCGTGAGAGAACAATAGCACGCACAACACGAGTGGTTGCTGAGAAGCTAGGCCCTGGCCCTCTATGGGCTGTAGCGCCACCCATATTATATATTATAGATTGATCACATTGCGATCGACTTCAGACACTCCTCCAGTGTCCTCGATGTCCAAACGTTTCAAGGAGCCGACAACGACTAGGATCATTACCTTGTTGTAGACAAGGTCAGAACTCGGATATCGATTGTACAACGGAGTGGAGCAAGACCAAAACAGTTTGACGTTGGAAAGCTACAATCGCAATCGACCGCTGGGAACTTCTCCGATCGAGTCTCACTGAAGCTCTCAGAGAGTCCAACCCTGACAGGCGAAACAATCGACGAACAGTGGAACCGTTGTCAGAACCCCATTAGAGAAGCTGCCTCCGATGTGTTGGGTTTTAAAATGCCACCAAGAAAAAACCCATGGTTTGACAATAAGTGTCGGCAGGCGCATTCAGCGAAGCTAGCAGCATATAAGGCGACGCTAGATAGAAGGACGAGAGCGGTTCGTGAGCTCTACGAACTTAAAAGAAGGGAAGAGCACCGGCTTCTCAAAAAGAAAAAGAAGGAGCATGAGAAGCGCGCGATCGAGGAAATGGAGAGGTGGTACGGCAGAAATAATGTCCGAAAGTTTTACCAGCGGGTGAAACAACTATCCATAGGGTACAAGCATCGGACAGAAGCCTGTCGGATCGAAGAGGGACAACTCGTAGTAGAGGCGACTGCGACTATACTGAGAATCTGGAAAGATCACTTCTGCAGACTGTTAAACGGCGAAGAGGACACCAATGCCGCTGTCAGGCAGGATGTTCCACTCCACGCAATGGACGACGATAGAAGCGAATTCCGTCCCTCCGATCTAGACGAAGTCAAGGTAGCGATGAAGAGAGAGACTGAAGTCGAACAAAGCTGCTGGAGCGGACGGATTGTCCGCGGAACTGTTTAAAGCAGCTGGAGATGATCTGGTTGGGCGCATGCACCAGCTCATCTGTAGGATATGGTCGGAGGAAAGCATGCCCGACGAGTGGAATCCTAGTATCGCTTGCCCGATCCACAGGAAAGGAGACCCCTTTGACTGCGCCAACTATCGGGGGATAAGTCTCCTTAACATCGCCTACAAGATCTTCTCTGCCGTTCTGTGTGAGCGCCTGAAACCATTCGTCAACAACATGATAGGTCCCTATCAGTGCGGTTTCGATTATTAGCAGCGGTTAAAAAACAAAAAGGCTTGCCAACAAAATATTAATAAGTTTTTTATCTCTTATTACCTTTTTTTATATTGAGTTTTGTAGAAGTGTCCCATTTTGACTATGACTTAGTTTGTCCACTTTTTTTTCTTTTTATGTTAATGTGGCTTGTTCCAATTGAATTAAATTAATGTGTTAAGTTTTTTTATAGCACAGAAACCAGACATTGAAAATACATATTTGTTATTTTGTGATGTACACTCTATGTTTTATTATTCCATTTGGAAATCCTTGTTGCAGACTGTCCCCTTTTGACTTTGATCCACTGTATAGCTCTTCTATGTCTTCCTTCGAAATTTTTCATGATTATCGGAAATTTTGAACGATTTGTTCTTCCCAAAATGTTTTTAATCCCACCAAAGGGTTGAGTTGCTCGGAAAAAAAAAACAAAACAAACCTTACACCACGGGAACGGGAACAGCATCAGCATCGGCATCAGTAACAATAACAAGAGGAAGAAAAACCCTCAATAGCAAGCAAACAACTTAAAGCAACAGCGTCAACAAACAAAATGTTATTTTTCTGCTCGATTCCCAAACGGTATCACCATGCAGAAGTACATGCGAAGATACAAGCGCAAGGCTATAATAAAACTCAACCCTTGAGTTGCCGCATCAACGATGAAAGGCACCTTCAAGCGGGGAAACCGTTGAGTGTTGTCGGTTTGCAGCGGGGGACGCGAGCGCTTGTGCGGTGGCAGCCACTATTACCACGATGATGGCATTTGGCTACCGGCAACTCATTAATGGAAAGGAAGATGATAATGAAACCGACGGGATGGGCGGCATAATGTTGTTGCTGTTTTATTGAAGTGGCGGTTGTCAGTGGTTGACGGTGGGGGTGCCCTTCACATTCAGTGAATTCAAGGTTTTCTGGCAATTTTTTCTTCTTTCTGATGAACGGGGGATGGGAGGTCTACGAGTGATATAGGCGGGTTTATTTTTTTCTTTCGCCTTGGGTGTTGCGTTGAGGGGGACACTTTAGTGGAGTTTTGAAGAAATTTAACGAGGGAAGTTCTAACACGTCTTTCAACAGTTGGCTGACGCGATCTGCGGTCCCTTTTTATGAAGATTGGCCACGGGAACTGGGCAGGGCGGGCATTTAAAGTGAGCAAATTGGTGCCTTCTTCCGGGTATTGATCGAATCACATTGGAGCGGGCATTCCGAAAACCGAAAGAAAATGACAGTGGTTACTAAGGCATTTCTGATGGATTTCACGGCTCATCTTCCAACTGCCACAGCGGCCCTATTAGGGCTACCAGCGACTTGCGCACACCTTTTCGCGTGTCCTGGTGAGTGTATTAATCGATCCTGGGAGTTTGGAGTGCGTCCGGCAACATTGAGATTTTGACCCCAAAATCCAAGCAGTGGTTAGTAAGGCATTTCTGATGGATTTCACGACCCATCTTCCAACTGCCACAGCGGCCCTATTCGGGCTACCAGCGACTTGAGCACACCTTTTCGCGTGTCCTGGTGAGTGTACTAGTCGATCCTGGGAGTTTGGAGTGCGTCCGGCAACATTGAGATCTTGACCCCTAAATCCAAGCAGTGGTTAGTAAGGCATTTCTGATGGACTTCACGGCTCATCTTCCAACTGCCACAGCGGCCCTATTAGGGCTACCAGCGACTTGCGCACACCTTTTCGCGTGTCCTGGTGAGTGTATTAATCGATCCTGGGAGTTTGGAGTGCGTCCGGCAACATTGAGATTTTGACCCCTAAATCCAAGCAGTGGTTAGTAAGGCATTTCTGATGGATTTCACGACCCATCTTCCAACTGCCACAGCGGCCCTATTCGGGCTACCAGCGACTTGCGCACACCTTTTCGCGTGTCCTGGTGAGTGTACTTGTCGATCCTGGGAGTTTGGAGTGCGTCCGGCAACATTGAGATTTTGACCCCAAAATCCAAGCAGTGGTTAGTAAGGCATTTCTGATGGATTTCACGACCCATCTTCCAACTGCCACAGCGGCCCTATTAGGGCTACCAGCGACTTGCGCACACCTTTTCGCGTGTCCTGGTGAGTGTACTAGTCGATCCTGGGAGTTTGGAGTGCGTCCGGCAACATTGAGATTTTGACCGCTAAATCCAAGCAGTGGTTAGTAAGGCATTTCTGATGGATTTCACGACCCATCTTCCAACTGCCACAGCGGCCCTATTAGGGCTACCAGCGACTTGCGCACACCTTTTCGCGTGTCCTGGTGAGTGTACTAGTCGATCCTGGGAGTTTGGAGTGCGTCCGGCAACATTGAGATTTTGACCGCTAAATCCAAGCAGTGGTTAGTAAGGCATTTCTGATGGACTTCACGGCTCATCTTCCAAGTGCCACAGCGGCCCTATTAGTGCTACCAGCGACTTGCGCACACCTTTTCGCGTGTCCTGGTGAGTGTATTAATCGATCCTGGGAGTTTGGAGTGCGTCCGGCAACATTGAGATTTTGACCCCAAAATCCAAGCAGTGGTTAGTAAGGCATTTCTGATGGATTTCACGACCCATCTTCCAACTGCCACAGCGGCCCTATTAGGGCTACCAGCGACTTGCGCACACCTTTTCGCGTGTCCTGGTGAGTGTACTAGTCGATCCTGGGAGTTTGGAGTGCGGCCGGCAACATTGAGATTTTGACCCCTAAATCCAAGCGGTGGTTAGTAAGGCATTTCTGATGGATTTCACGACCCATCTTCCAACTGCCACAGCGGCCCTATTAGGGCTACCAGCGACTTGAGCACACCTTTTCGCGTGTCCTGGTGAGTGTACTAGTCGATCCTGGGAGTTTGGAGTGCGTCCGGCAACATTGAGATTTTGACCCCTAAATCCAAGCAGTGGTTAGTAAGGCATTTCTGATGGACTTCACGGCTCATCTTCCAACTGCCACAGCGGCCCTATTAGTGCTACCAGCGACTTGCGCACACCTTTTCGCGTGTCCTGGTGAGTGTATTAATCGATCCTGGGAGTTTGGAGTGCGTCCGGCAACATTGAGATTTTGACCCCAAAATCCAAGCAGTGGTTAGTAAGGCATTTCTGATGGACTTCACGGCTCATCTTCCAACTGCCACAGCGGCCCTATTAGGGCTACCAGCGACTTGCGCACACCTTTTCGCGTGTCCTGGTGAGTGTATTAATCGATCCTGGGAGTTTGGAGTGCGTCCGGCAACATTGAGATTTTGACCCCTAAATCCAAGCAGTGGTTAGTAAGGCATTTCTGATGGATTTCACCGCTCATCTTCCAACTGACACAGCGGCCCTATTAGGGCTACCAGCGACTTGCGCACACCTTTTCGCGTGTCCTGGTGAGTGTACTAGTCGATCCTGGGAGTTTGGAGTGCGTCCGGCAACATTGAGATTTTGACCGCTAAATCCAAGCAGTGGTTAGTAAGGCATTTCTGATGGATTTCACGACCCATCTTCCAACTGCCACAGCGGCCCTATTAGGGCTACCAGCGACTTGCGCACACCTTTTCGCGTGTCCTGGTGAGTGTACTAGTCGATCCTGGGAGTTTGGAGTGCGTCCGGCAACATTGAGATTTTGACCGCTAAATCCAAGCAGTGGTTAGTAAGGCATTTCTGATGGACTTCACGGCTCATCTTCCAAGTGCCACAGCGGCCCTATTAGGGCTACCAGCGACTTGCGCACACCTTTTCGCGTGTCCTGGTGAGTGTATTAATCGATCCTGGGAGTTTGGAGTGCGTCCGGCAACATTGAGATTTTGACCCCTAAATCCAAGCAGTGGTTAGTAAGGCATTTCTGATGGATTTCACCGCTCATCTTCCAACTGACACAGCGGCCCTATTAGGGCTACCAGCGACTTGCGCACACCTTTTCGCGTGTCCTGGTGAGTGTACTAGTCGATCCTGGGAGTTTGGAGTGCGTCCGGCAACATTGAGATTTTGACCGCTAAATCCAAGCAGTGGTTAGTAAGGCATTTCTGATGGACTTCACGGCTCATCTTCCAAGTGCCACAGCGGCCCTATTAGGGCTACCAGCGACTTGCGCACACCTTTTCGCGTGTCCTGGTGAGTGTATTAATCGATCCTGGGAGTTTGGAGTGCGTCCGGCAACATTGAGATTTTGACCCCTAAATCCAAGCAGTGGTTAGTAAGGCATTTCTGATGGATTTCACCGCTCATCTTCCAACTGACACAGCGGCCCTATTAGGGCTACCAGCGACTTGCGCACACCTTTTCGCGTGTCCTGGTGAGTGTATTAATCGATCCTGGGAGTTTGGAGTGCGTCCGGCAACATTGAGATTTTGACCGCTAAATCCAAGCAGTGGTTAGTAAGGCATTTCTGATGGATTTCACGACCCATCTTCCAACTGCCACAGCGGCCCTATTAGGGCTACCAGCGACTTGCGCACACCTTTTCGCGTGTCCTGGTGAGTGTACTAGTCGATCCTGGGAGTTTGGAGTGCGTCCGGCAACATTGAGATTTTGACCCCTAAATCCAAGCAGTGGTTAGTAAGGCATTTCTCATGGACTTTACGGCTCATCTTCCAACTGCCACAGCGGCCCTATTAGGGCTACCAGCGACTTGCGCACACCTTTTCGCGTGTCCTGGTGAGTGTATTAATCGATCCTGGGAGTTTGGAGTGCGTCCGGCAACATTGAGATTTTGACCCCTAAATCCAAGCAGTGGTTAGTAAGGCATTTCTCATGGACTTTACGGCTCATCTTCCAACTGCCACAGCGGCCCTATTAGGGCTACCAGCGACTTGCGCACACCTTTTCGCGTGTCCTGGTGAGTGTATTAATCGATCCTGGGAGTTTGGAGTGCGTCCGGCAACATTGAGATTTTGACCCCTAAATCCAAGCAGTGGTTAGTAAGGCATTTCTGATGGACTTCACGGCTCATCTTCCAACTGCCACAGCGGCCCTATTAGGGCTACCAGCGACTTGCGCACACCTTTTCGCGTGTCCTGGTGAGTGTACTAGTCGATCCTGGGAGTTTGGAGTGCGTCCGGCAACATTGAGATTTTGACCGCTAAATCCAAGCAGTGGTTAGTAAGGCATTTCTGATGGACTTCACGGCTCATCTTCCAACTGCCACAGCGGCCCTATTAGGGCTACCAGCGACTTGCGCACACCTTTTCGCGTGTCCTGGTGAGTGTACTAGTCGATCCTGGGAGTTTGGAGTGCGTCCGGCAACATTGAGATTTTGACCCCTAAATCCAAGCAGTGGTTAGTAAGGCATTTCTGATGGACTTCACGGCTCATCTTCCAAGTGCCACAGCGGCATTTCTAGGGCTACCAGCGACTTGCGCACACCTTTTCGCGTGTCGTGGTGAGTGTATTAATCGATCCTGGGAGTTTGGAGTGCGTCCGGCAACATTGGGATTTTGACCCCAAAATCCAAGCAGTGGTTAGTAAGGCATTTCTGATGGACTTCACGGCTCGTTTTCGAACTTCCACAGCGGCCCTCTCAGGCCTGCTTGATGAATGCATGATTTAACCCATGAAATCGTCAGTTATTCAAGTTTCAAATCAAGCATCTGTTGATACCCGCTTCTACCCGCACCCACGACCACTGGCGTTCAACTTCTCCTTTTATGAGCACATCCCCCGACTTATCGTGAAACTAAACGGAATTCACAGAACTAAGCCATCGTAAACATAATCTCACTGAATGGCTTCTCAAAAGAATCTGGTTGCATTTTCAATTCAACACCGATGCGCGCACTAAAGCTCAACGTTTTCTGGTGAATCCTCGTGCATGCACCGAAAAAAAAACAGCAACATCGCGGTTACAGGGCAGAAAACTAGTTATGGCACATAAAATTAACCACCGATTTTCGGTGAACGATAATGCAGAGGGAGATGTGTGCTATCTGACCTCTAAGACGCTACTGAGCCAAGCACAGGATTTCATGGGCCATTTATGACCAATCGCAGCATTTACACCGAAAGTAATGACAGATTTTATTAAACGAGGACGAACGTCCTTCGGACTGGCAGCGACGCCAATTTGGCTGATGTCTTCGTCTGTTGTCGCCGGCATCTTTATCGTCGCATTATTCCGAAATGGAAAATCAGCAGATTGTCACAACCTAATGGATTTTAATTTCAAATTTCAATTGTATGCTTTTACTGCCGCGTTCACTCGAATTTATGAGCATGGCGGAGTGGAAGAGGCTTGTATTTGGGTCGGGTTTTGCATGATTCCACTCAGTGGTCAATTAGAAATGTGTGAAATAAAGTCGTAAGCTGGCTGGGAGAAGCGTCTGGCGCCTGCATCTTCCGGGTCCCACGGAGCGTTGTAACAACCGAACCCACTTCACAGGCGCACGGCATAATTTTACATAGTCTGCAACTGGTGGTTTTATTGGCTTCCAATGTGGGATTCAGTTTACGACTTGGGAGAGTGCTGGGAGTGTAAGGGATAATCTGGTTGACATGCATAAGCTTCGAAGTGATGAACATACTCTTGGCGGTTGTACAGTCGTAAAACGTATTTGGATCAGTCACTCAATTCGCTGGTGTAGCTGGAAGCACAGGAAAGGTGGCACAAAAAAATGGGTCAACAGTGTGAGGTTTGGGAGAACCCTGTCTCAGGTGCTGTATATGCAACACCAGTGGCACGGTGTATGGGAACAGGGAGGCGTTCGGCAATTATAGTAGAGAAAGTAGAGGACGAAGATGCAGTTAGAGGCTGTGAATGCGACAAGGCTGAAATCGCTGAGGCTTAAGAAGAGGCGAAGGAAGAAGATGATGACCCTGTGACCCATGTAAGTTAAAAATCAAATTGTCACTCACGGACTCAAAGCACTCCGACTGTGGTCCGAACTCAACATCGGCCACTCAACCACTCTCAAGGAATTCAACATCCTTCCTAGCGACACTGACCGCCCAATACCCCAGGCTGTCTTCGAAAAGAAATTTTCGATCAGCATGCCCTCTAGATCAGAGTAGATGTCTGAAAGGCAGACGTTGGATCAGACTCTGCGTATTTTCACAGATGGATCGAAGAAGAGGTGGGCGCGGGCGTCTATTCCCAAGGCCCGAACATTGCTATCTCTTTGAAGCTCCCTGATCACTGTAGCGTCTTTCAGGCGTTCTCATGTCGAAAAAACAACGTGATGTGAGAAAGGCACATCACCATCTGTTCGAACATTCGCTGGACAATGGGTGGTGTGAATAAAAACTGAGAAAACACTCGGAGTAAAAGCACTTGATTCGAGTATGTTCGTCAAAGGAAATGCTCAATTTGGTGTGAATAAAAATGTGCCTCAAAGCAGGTTCTTACCCTCAATTTGACGTTTAAAAACTCTGCTGGAGAGCTGGCAAATTTATTCGTCAACATTCTTCAAATTCAATTAACAAACGCAAACACATGCGAACTATTAATTTTCAATCATGTTTTTAAATATAGAAACGCGAAAAATAAAACAATATAATTCACCGCGTTTCGGGGACACAGGGGATAATTTCAAGAAACATTACAGGTTCTAGTTTCGCAACATGGAATGGTTAACCAATCAGTCCTCTCCGATATTCCTGGAGAAAGCCGTGGTGGTGCAATACCAAGCATGGGGAAGGTGAAAATACTCCTTCGATACATTGGTGACCCGGGTTTCCAAGTTGGAGATGTAGAGGACTTTGGGATTCATTACACCAGTTTGGCAAGTGTAATTTCACACTTTAAACCGATGATTACTTTAAAAACTCATCCGAGAAATGTATATATATATATATATATATATATATATATATATATATATATGTGTAATAAAAAACCTTTGTTCTGGAGAACGTTATAAGGGTATATGATTTATTCACTTAGTGCATTGACCTCAGTTAGATAAGTAAGTTTTTTACGTCATATGTTATTGTTTACATATCATTTAATTTGACATTTATGTTGTACTAAACTGTACGGAATTCCTGATGGTAATGTAGTGCGTTCATACTAATTATTAATTTAATCTTTAGGGATAAATATTTCGATCTACGATCTACAAATTTAGTTTTATTAATTCATATTGATCTAAAACATCCTCCCGGCTCTGCACGGAGTGCGCAATAAACGGACGAAGCGTGCTATCATTCATCGGCGCCGAAAAGTTGCGTTTTCGTGTAGTGTGATGATATGTTTGTAATATGTGTAGTGTGTAGTGCTGTGCTGCTTGTTGTGAACTTCTGCCGGCCGGAGTTAGATGCAACTGAAATCTGCATTACTAAGTATAAATATTAAACCGGTGAGTTAATTAAATCATAATTATGTAAATGTTAATTTGTCTTCTCTATTTCAGATCTACGTATGTAGGTGTACTTGCGATCATATTGTTAATGTTACAATCTGGACCTTGTACGTGCAACTCATACATAGTGCGTGGCATTGCCCATGGCGGTGTACCTATTTTAAGGAGTAAGTGTTGTATTATTAAAGTTTTTTGTTATTTATAGTGAGAAACTAAGTGCGTGTATATATATAAAACGACAGATGACGAACTAGTAAATGACTGCGGATGGGATGGAACTGGTGTTGTGTTGAGTTGTATTGTGTTCCGTTGCCTATAAGCCTGGAACAGCGATTTATGTGTACATAGTGCAATGACCTATCCCATGTGTTGACATATTATGTTCGGTCAATGCCGCGCGGAATATAGTGTATACGTGTGTGTTGTTCGATTGAAGTGATATTATACCCTATGTTCCTGCGGTGTGATTTTTATTTGACGTGTGAATGTGACTTTTGCTGTGTTGTGTAGGGTTAATTTTATTTTGAAAAGTACTAATTGTTTGTGTGATATGAGAAGTGTTTATTCTAAGTAGTGTGAATGTAGTGGTGTATACTATTGGATGAATTTGTTTTAAGTGTCTGTGATTAATTGTTGACTGTTCGATGTGGTGTTTTCTTCGTTGCATGGTAGTAAACACATTTTAGTAATTGGCCGTTTAAATTGGCCATTTTTTGTTTGAAGGGTGACTACTCGAACCAATCCATCGCTGCCTGGATGAGTTTCAATGACGCGGGCCAGACTCCATCTCGAAGGAGGTAAGTTTTCATCTTTTAATATTACCATGTCTCCTTTCTTGACTGGTGTTTCACGTCTCATCCATTTCGGCCTGTGTTGCAGACGCGTTAAGTACTCCGTCTTCCATTTTTTCCAAAACGATTGTTGCAACTTTTGTAACCGTTGCCATCGTTGCAGGAGATTGATGTTGATGTCCAAGAGTTCTGGTTCCGGTATAGTTTTGAGAGCTCGTCCAATTAAAAAATGTGCAGGTGTTAGCGCTGTGAAGTCTTGTGGATTTTCTGTCAGCGGACACAGAGGCCTAGAGTTAAGGCACGCTTCTATTTGGTGTAGAAGTGTTGTTAGCTCCTCATATGTGAATACCTCCGTCCCGATAACCCGTTTTAAATGGTATTTGATAGACTTGACCCCAGCTTCCCAAAGTCCTCCGAAATGAGGGGAGGCGGGGGGAATGAAATGCCATTTTATTCCTTCCATTGCCAGAGTTTCCGCGATTTCTGTCCAATTGAACAATGCTGCCTCCAATGCCTTCTTCAATTCTTTGTTCGCACCCACAAAGGTAGTCCCATTATCGCTGAAAATGTTTAAACATAAACCTCTTCTCGCTGTGAAACGACGAAGTGCTGCAATAAAGGCTTGAGTGGTGAGGTCACTCACTAACTCTATATGAATGGCCTTTGTTACCAAGCATATAAAGATGGCGAAGTATCCCTTGTACCTTTTAGCGCTTCGTCCCTTCCAGGTTTTGACTTCGAAAGGCCCAGCATAATCTACTCCCGTGTGACTAAAAGGTTGCGCTTCTCTTACTCTTTGCGCCGGCAGATTACCCATTAGTTGTTGTGGTGTCTTAGCCCGATATCGAAGGCATATGACACAATGATTTATTACACCTTTGACAGATGTCTTAAATTTAAGAAACCAGTATGTTTGTCTCAACTGCATCATGGTTTGGTTGAGTCCTCCGTGAAGAGTTCTTTGATGAGCGTCTCTTATGATTAGTTTTGAGAAGTGATGATTCCCTCTTAGTATAATGGGGTGTTGCTCATTATATGATAAGTCGGTGTTCTGTAATCTCCCTCCTACTCTGAGGATCCCATCATTGTCCTCGAAATGGCAGAGTGATTTCGGTAAGTTGGTTTTGTTGTCTGAGGAAAACATGTCTGCTTGGACGATTTTGATGATTGCCCGATTGCTAGACTTCAATTCAGCAGGAGACAACACGCTGTAAAATCGACTACATGGCGGGCTTCTCGAATTATGAATAAAACGTAAGCAGTAAGCCATTATTCTTATTACCTTAGTGTAGTTGGAATACTTAAAGACAAGCTTTAAAACATAGTTTTCCGATTTTTCGATCACATGCGCTTTTATGGAATGTTTCTCCTCCTCCGTTGCAAGGTTCATCGGCTGGTTTGGGCACTGGAAGGACCACTCTTTGCGGAGAAATTCCGGACCTGTCCACCAGAGTGTATTGGAAAGTAAGGCCGAAGGCTTCAATCCTCTTGATGCGATGTCGGCAGGATTTAATTCGCCCGGTATGTGCCTCCAGCTTTCCGCCTGCACTAGTCGTTGAATTTCTGCGACTCGATGGCTGACGAACGTGGTCCATTTGGTTGGGGCAGCTGCAATCCATGCTAACGTAATCGTCGAGTCCGTCCATGCATATTGCTTCGCCTCTTTGAGTCCAAGAACTTCCGCTGTGTAGTTGAGTAATGTGGCCAGCATTACTGCTCCGCAAAGTTCCAGTCTTGGAAGCGTTTGCGTCTTAACCGGAGCTACTCGCGTTTTGGAAAGCAGCAAGTGGACATGGATCTGGTTTTCGGAGTCGCGTATGCTATATGTGTTATGCTATATGTGCAAAGCCGGATCTGTGGATGAAATTTCCTTCTTCGATCGAGGAATTGCGAGAAGTGAAATTGGCGCTCTAGATTGTACTCGCATTGCAATATTAAAGCCTTATTTACATGGCGATGAGTACCTGAATCGGTTTGGCTTTTTTCCAGCAAACACGGATACAGTTGTAAACACCTGATGAAATCGTCATCGCCCATTCCAGGATTAAGGCTTAATCCGTCAAAGTATTCCTGCTCCGACGCAGTCATTTCCATTATTTTTATTGTTTTTTACTTTTTTGTCTCTTGAGTCACCTCCTATGCACACTCAACTTCAACGAATGATATCTGAATACATTCCATCTTTATTCACACCAAAACTGAGGTAATACTCAACTGTGAAAATATGTGAGCGGAGAGGATACGTTAAACTTAACGAAATACACTTTTATTCACGCCAGATGGAGCATTTCCTCTAAAATTCTGAGGAAATGCCCATACTCAGTTTTTATTCACACCACTCAATGTCATGTTCTACTCAAAAACATCCCTTAATTGCAGGCTGTGTCTTACCGAGATGGCGGAGCATTTTAACATTCACCTCATGTGGTTCCCGGGACACTGTGACATACCAGCCATCTGCAGAGCCAATGTGTGGTACAACCTCGTCCCTATCATTAGCAAGTGTACCACCCTCCATGCCGATCGCTACAGCCTACCATCTTCTTAAGGTTCACACAATTAAAACCAGCAACGACAAAAGGCTAGAAGGCACCACCTGGCTAATCAGTCTACTCAGACTCAGCAAGCACTCATTAAAGACCCTCATTGGAGTCTTAACCGGCCACTGTGCAATTGGCACTCATGCTCGCAGGATGGGTGCCCCATTTAATGATTTCTGCAGAAGCTGCATGGATGAAGAGGAGGAAGAAAACACTGGGCACCTACTCTGCCCAGCCCACTGGCTAGTCGTAGGGGCCTACTGCTCCAATAACCCCAATGAGCTAAGCAGCGCCAGCATAGGCCAGCTAGAAGCACCAACTGGTTCCAGTGTTAGGAGAAGTCAATCCGCCGCTTGGTATCATAATGAACCTACTTTGGACTTAGTGTGACTGCCCTTAGCAGTCAGCCACCATAACCTAACCTAACGTTGCTTCCAAGACGTCGCTACAAGCTAGTCATCGCCTCAACGTTGTGCAAGTCAAATTTCCTCCAATCGAACATCTCACGGAATGCGTTGATCATCCGCCGCCATCCCGCTTTGCCTTAAGAAGCCAACCAGTTCTAAGCACATCTAGGCCAAAATTTGCGACTTCTTCGTCATTGGCTGGCGCTACAGTCCGGGGTGGACCTGGGCCTCAGCCAAAATGCCTCTCCATCCAGCTCCATCTAGCCCCGGTCAACATTTGCGAACGAAATAATGGCGCACAACGAGTCACCAATATTTGCTAGACGTCTTGAACCACTGACAGCGTTGCGCTAATCCAAACAAATGGACATGAACGTAGCTTCAAACTATCATCAGATACGGATTCTTTATCTCAAACGGTTGTAGTTTTTTAAGGATTTGTTCTCCTGTCGTTCTTATGTGGTCACACTGAACTGTGGCTCTATAGCCCTTTACACGGAGAATCCTGGTACACCTCTATCCAATGTCTGCGTCAACCCCGTTCCAAACTGATCCAAGTCCGTGATCCACAGGCACGCGACACATTTAGTTGAAATCACTTGAGCCCCGTTGCCCGCTTTCAGAGATTTCCTACAAAATCCCCGTTTTTAAATTGTGATCACTGTCAACTTCAATTTTCCACCCAACAGACTCTCAGGCTCGTAATGCCGACAATAAATTATCCCCCTCCGCAGACCCCGCACAAATTGAGCGATTTTTTAATGCCACCCCGCGGTACGGACAGCAGCACCGACAGCATTTCCGGTCGATTTAATGGAATTCTGTGTGACATGTGTCCTGTCCGGATGCATCCTTGCGGTTGCAACAAATGCAAATCGTCCGCGCCTTAGCCCGGGACACGAGGCTGCAGATGCCAAGAACAACATCCTGCTTCGGATCAGGTCTCAATGCGCTTAAGCAGCACACAACGATGATTTTCAATTTTTCTGCCAACAGCACATTGCCCCAGTGGACGCTTCTTCACTTCGCCGTTTCTTTGTTGCGCAAAATTCAGGAACACATGCGGAAGACTTGAGGGCGAAAAAAAGCAGCGGAAATTCCTGAAAGTTCTCAAATACTTCGTGGGAGTGGGGAATGGGAAAGTTGCTTTGAGCGAGTGTTGAAGTGGGCGCGGGATGCTGTAGCATGTGGTGCCCCAAATTGGGTACACTTATGCTAATATCAATTCCGCGTTCGAAAACGATGTTCCTTTTCATTAAGATGCCGCCTCCGAAGGTAGCTGTGAGTGAGTGATTCATTCGATTTTGCTCACTCTCCGGTGAAGGGTTACATTTATTTATGCGGGCGCAGTGAGTGAGCCGGAAATGCCGCAGAGTCATTCGCCTCAAATTTGCATGAACTCCGAAATTAGATTGAGGCATCGAAACGAAGGGCCCCTTGTGTACTCGGCATGGGAATAAATAGAGATCTGACGAGCTCGGTCAATCTTTTGAACCATCGTTGTGGAGAGGGTTCAAAAAATGTTGAATAAAAATCACAGCTCTCCCCAATCGACCCCAAGCGGCGGCAGAAACTACCCTATTTACTGAATGAGAGGGTGCTCTTATATCGAGAGTCATCCCGGGACTGGCAGGTTATTTATAAATGGCATGAAGTTTCGTTTAGTTCGTTACGCCATGTGTTCGTCCGTTCGTGTGCCCGATCCAGAGTGAGTTTTATTTTACTGGTCGACTCTGTCACCGGTCTGGCTGTTACCAAGGTCGCAGCGTCGTCAGCAAATGTGCCCTTGGTAAATCGCTACTATCGGGTTTTCGAATAAGGGCTTGACAATTCTTATTTAAAAAGGTTTGAAGTTCGCTTGAAGTCAACATTTACGAATGGCTCTCGGCTTCGTTCATAAGGCAACCGCAAACAGATTGGCAGCTTTCGATTCGTTTTCAAGCCAGAACGACGTTGTGGCTCTGGGATCATCCAACATCGTCGTCTTGTTGGCATAAGCCAGTGACTTAACGTCGCCTCACATTAAATAGTCAAGCGACATTGAATCGCATCAAGGAGGCGGCAAATGAACTGGAACATTTCATGAGATAACACGATCACCATACCCCTTCATTTTCTTTGATTGGCGCTGCAGTCCGGAGTGGCTCTTGGCCTCAACCAACAATCCTCTCCAGCCAGCACGATCTTTAGCTAGCTCCCTCCAGCTGCGCACACCAAGTTGAGGTCGTTCTCTAGTTGTGTGCTCGCCATCTCGTGCGAGGACGTTCTCTGTTGCATCGTTCCAACGGCTCGGCATCGAAAACTCTCGGGTCGGAGCTGTGGTGGCTATCCGCTCTACATGGTCTAGCCATCTTAAGTGTCGGATCCGAAGACGACTGACTAGGTGCATGCCGCTGTAGACGTCATCTGTCTAGACGTCATCAACGCAAAGAAGACAAAAGATCGCACACAGAACTTTTCTCTCAAAACAACCAAGAGCTTCTTCATCAGCTTTCAATGGCGTCCATGACAATGCGCTCTAGAGCTGGACAGGGTTGATCAGAGTGTTGTTTAAGCTCAGGTTGGTTTTTCAAGAGATGGCTCTGTTACTCAATTGCCCAAAGAAGCAGCGATTGGCTAGAGCAATTTTGCGCTCGATCTCGGTACTGGTGTTGATGTCCCTATTTACTCCAGAGCCGATGTGGAAGAAGTCCTTGACTACCTCGAAGTTTCTGCTGCGCATTATGGTGCTCTGTCCGAGACGTCGATGTTATGCGTCCTTTCATGGTAACAGCATGTACATTGTTTTCCCCTGGCCTACCGCTGGACAAATCTTAGCCGCTTCCGATCCAATGCCAGCAAACGCCTGATTGACGGCTCGCTGTGTTCGTCCAATCGTGTCAATGTCGTCCGCGTACGCAAGCAGTGGAGCGGACGTTTGGGAGATCGTGCCTCTGGTGTTGACGTTTGGGGTTCGCAGGATACGCTCAAGTGTTCTGTAGAAGAAGTCACATGACACCGTGTCGCCTCGCCTACAACCTTTTTGAACACTGAAGGTCTCGGTGAGCTCGTTACCTACTTTGATGGAGGAGCAAGAGTTCTCCATCGTTATCCTGCACAATGTGACGAGATTAGCAGGAATGTCAAAGCTAGACATGGCGTTGTATAGCTCGTCTCTATGGACGCTGTCATATGCGGCCTTGAAATCGACAAATAGGTGGTGGATGTCGATCTGGTTAAGTTTAGTTGTAGTGGCGTTTGTTTTGATGCTGATGGTGCCTTCTAGCCATTTGTGGTTGCTGGTTTTAATTGTGTGAATCTTTAAAATATGGTAGGCTTTACGAATCGGCATGGAAAGTGGTACCCCTACTCTTGATAAGGATGAGGTTGTAGCACGCTTGGCGAGGTCATCGGCTTTGCAGTTTCCTGGTGTGTCACAGTGTCCCGGCATCCACATTACGTGGCCAAGGCCAATTTTCCATGATAGAAGTTTACAGAAAAGGAATAGGCCTTAAGACACTATAAAAGCACGGTCAGCTATTAGTGCCTAGACACACAGTTCTCGGAGTATTATCAGCTTCTTCTTGTGGCGCTACAGTCCGGGGTGAACCTATGCCCCGGTCAACACTCCTCTCCAGCTGACATGTTCTTTAGACAGCTGCCTCCAATTTCGCACTCCAAGTTAATTGAGGTCCTTCTCCACTTGAGTGCGCCATTGGCTTCGTGGTTGTCCTCTATTGCGTTGTCCCACTGGTTCGGAGTGGAAGACTCTTCGGGCTGGAGCAGTGTTGTCCATGCGCTCTACATGGCCTAGCCATCTTAGGCGTTGAATCCGTAGACGGCTGACTAGACTCATGTCGCTGTACAGCCCGTACAGTTCGTGGTTGAATCTCCTTCTCCAAGAACCTTCAACGCAGACATGACCAAAGATTGAACGCAGAACTTTTCTCTCGAAGAGACCAAGTGCGTCTTCATCCGCTCTTGAGATAGTCCAAGCTTCCGCGCCACACAGCAGGACAGGGATGACCAAGGTCTTATATAACGTGAGCTTGGTCTTTCGAGAGAGGGCTCTACTACTCAATTGCCTCTTGAGGCCAAAGAAACAGCGGTTGGCAAGAGTAATTCTGCCTTTAATGTCTGATGTTGTTCGTACTATTAACTTGGGACCCAAGCTAGATGAAGTCATCTACTACCTCGAAGTTGGAGCTGCCTATGGTGACGTTCTGACCGAGTCGTCGATGTTGTGTGTCCTTTCTTGATGACAGCATATACTTTGTTTTGCCCTCATTCACCGCTAGACCCATTTTTGCCGCCTCCGTCTCAATACAAGCAAACGCTTCATTGACGGCTCGCTGAGATCGGCAATCACGTCAATATCGTCCGCGTATGCTAGCAGTTGAACGGACTTCTGGAAGATCGTGCCTCTAGTGTTGGCGTGTGAGTTTCGCACGATCTTCTCCAGGACGATGTTGAAGAAATCACATGACAGCGCGTCGCCTTGTCTAAAACGTTTTTTACATTGAAGGTCTCGTTGAGTTCGTTACCGACCTTGATGGAGCAGCGAGAGTTCTCCATCGTCATCCTGCACAGACTGACGAGTTTGGCAGGAATGTCAAAGCTAGACATGGCATTGTATAGATCGTCTCTATGCACACTGTCAAATGCGGCCTTAAAGTCGGCAAATAGGTGGTGGGTGTCGATCTGCATCTCTTGGGTTTTTTCGAGGATCTGCCGTAATGTGGAAATTTGATCGATAGTTGACTTCCCAGGCCTGAAACCGCACTGATAGGGACCTATCAGGTTGTGCACGAATGGTTTCAGGCGCTCACACAGAACGGCAGAGAAGATTTTGTATTCGATCTTAAGGAGACTTATCCCCCGATAGTTGGCGCATTCAAAGCGGTCTCCTTTCTTGTGGATCGGGCAAGCGATACTAAGATTCCACTCGTCGGGCATGCTTTCCTCCGACCATATCTTACAGATGAGCTGGTGCATGCGCCCAACCAGATCATCTCCAGCTGCTTTAAACAGTTCCGCGGACAATCCGTCCGCTCCAGCAGCTTTGTTCGACTTCAGTCTCTCTCTTCATCGCTACCTTGACTTCGTCTAGATCGGGGAGACGGAATTCTCTTATATCGTCGTCCATTGCGTGGAGTGGAACATTCTGCCTGACAGCGGTATTGGTGTCCTCTTCGCCGTTTAACAGTCTGTAGAAGTGATCCTTTCAGATTCTCAGTATCGAATGCGACTCTACTACGAGTTGCCCCTCTTCGTTCCGATAGGCTTCGAAGTTTGTATTATCGGGAGTAAATGTACTGCTCAGTCAAGGTCCGAAAAGAAATACCAGTCAGTCAGAATAGTATTTGAGTTCGTTTGGATTGCCCTCATCATCCGCGATGCATGGAGGAATGTCGCCTGGGGATGGAATAAAGATCAAATACACTTCCTGTGCTTCCAACGCGGTGTAGACTGGCTTGGATGCCCAAACTGCCGCTACTTTTCCACAAATCAATCAAAATGCTCGGTAGCCAAGCAACAGGTTTCATAGAGATTGCCTGAAAAAAAGCACATATTTTTAAAGTACTCGATGTTAACTCCCCTTGACAGGCAGAATACTCCTGAAATCAGATACAAGCGCTAACATCCTCTCGGATCAAAAAAATTATCCATTCCTCCTCCTCCGTCGAACCAAACGAATCGTGAACTATTTCGAGACACCCAAGAACACGTCTTCTTTCACATCAAAGGCATTTTCCATGTCACTCTTCGAATTCAAGTCCCACGCAGACATTCCTTGTGGTCTCTGGCCCTGTGACATTCCTTGGCCCACCCCCTGCACTCAGCCATAACACATGTCACGTAGTCATCTCCTTTAGTACACAAATTAATCAAAATAAAATATTTTTATCGCGCCATAAAGTTAAGCATACCCGATGAATTAATCACGCTTCTGCGAGACAATCGAGTCGGAATGAAGCGAATATTTATCAAGTGTCTAGCGAAAGTTTAACATCTATTTCCGGCCGTCCTGAGCGCTTCCCTTTACGGCATTTTTATTGCATTCTGCGCGCACTATGATCCCAGCACTTCCATCTCCGCATCCACATCCACATTCACATTCACTCCCCGCCGCCGCTGGTGTTGTGGCGGCAGTCCGGACGTGAGATACACACCACCACGCACGCTTGCTCAACGAAAAGTGTATTTTTATCCGGCCCACAGAACCGTGTATCTCACCTATGTGCGAGCTATAGTTGCGCCACGACCGACGGGCGGGTGGGAATTTATCGATTCACTATTTAAAGGGCAAGCATATGACATTGGGGAAAGTAGGGCGCTCTTTACGGCGCGCTTCAAGTGCTTTATAGCTCATTCCCGCTGTGCCGCGACGAGTGCGCTCGGTTCGTGCGGTGTGCGCGGGTGCTAGTGCGTGGGAGCCAGCGCTCGGGAATGCTTTCGATTTGAATGTTACAGGTGCCGATGGCGAATTGTGTCACCTACGCAGTCGTCTTGCGGTAGGTCAGCGCGCCGCACGTCGGCACTCCTCGAATTCTCAACCGCGAAATAAAGGGATTTATGCGGGTCCTGCAGACAGCTAGGCGCCCCCGCTTTATGGCTTATCGCCGCAGTAACGAAATAAAAACCGAATTGAAAGTCGGCTCAGGAAATTCTTTCGTTAATTTGGAAACTTCTTCCCGATCCTTTGTGCGGGCAATAAATTCGCCCCCGCCGCCGTGGATTCACGCTCCAGGGGCCGAGACCAGCTCAAATCCATTACAAGTTGCCAATTTGTTTTTCGTGAAAATTGTGCAAAAATCTGACGAGAATTGATGGGAACCGGTGGCGGCGGCGGCGGCGGCGGCAGGGCGGAGGCCTGTAGTGCCGAAATGGAATCTTTAAATTGTTCGCCGTAGTTATGCATAAAAGTTTGGCCTTTAGTCGAGTTGCCAGCGCAAAAGTTAAAAGTCTGCAGAACTGATTTAACTTTGCTGCCATTGTTCGTTTGGATAATCACCCCAACTTTGAGATCCCTTTTCGGAGGCAGTTTTTCGTTCTTTCCATCCCCGTGCTGTGCGGCGCTGGATTTTTTTCCCATTTTTCTATGCAATTTGTACACTCGCCTGAGTTGAGTGAGAGTTGCTAGAGCGCGGCACTATGAGCAAACTGGTTTGACGATACGTTGAACGGCTGTTTGATTTATCGGGCCTCTCTGGTTAAGGTGTCACATAAAGGGTGTTTAGGATTTTTACTTGTTGACAGTCATTCAGTTGGTGGACAGGGCAGTATACATCACAAAGGGGTGGCATTCGATACAGAGTCAGTTGTCTAAATCTATCGAAGTGGCGGAGCTATCTTGTTTGACTTTGGCTTCAAACAATAACACTCTGCAATGGATGCTCAAGTGGGATGAGCTCTGTTTTCGTTTGTGCTCGTTGCCTCAGACAAGGGCGTAAATCACTTGCAAAAAAAGGTCAAATTTATAGAAAACTCACCATCCTACAGCTAGGAGGGGCTGAGTAGTGGCAACATAGTTGATTCTCAACTCAATCGTATGCTGTGCCCAAAGAAGGAGTTACTCTGCGCTGACAAGCAGTGACTCACGACGAGGTTAAGAAGCCGTCTGACCCATTTTAGCCGTCGGACGGTTCAATGTAAGCAAACGGAATACACTGCAGCTAGGTAGTCGAAGGGGTGGAGACAACGAAACGCGGATACAGCGAGTTCAATGACTCCCTCCGGCCTGGAACCATTCGCGTGGACTTCAAGATTGGCAGATGTTCTGACTATATCTTTTGTCCAGTCTTCCCCATCTTACTTAAGGTGGCGCTTCAGTCCTAGGTGGACCTGGGCCTCAACCAACAAGCGTCTCCAGCCAGCTCGATCTTAAGCTAGCTGTCTACAGTTTCGCACGCATAGTTGGTTAAAATCCCTTTCCACTTGCGTGCGGCACCTGAGTCGCCTGAGTCGCAGTCTTCCTCGGAGGTGGATTCGAAGACTTTTCGGGCCGGAGCATTGACTTCCACCCGCTCTACATGACCTAGCCATCTCAATCGTTGGATCTTCACTTTTCTGGCTAAGTCGATGTCGCTGAACAGCCCGTATGGTTCCTCCTCTCCCCATCTATGCAGACGGGACCGAAAAAGTCTTCCCCATCTGGGATCAGTAAATCCGCATATTCTTGTTTTTCCCTTTAACCTGTCGCCTTGGCTGGATAATCTGTTCCAACGGTTGCACGCTCTCAACCTAAATGCGGTCTTAGCGCTCTCATGATGTAGGTTAGGTTAGGTTAGGTAGTAGTGGCTGACTGCTGCAGAGCAGTCACACTTAGGCCAGAGTAGACCCATTGTGATACCACGCGGATTGACTTCTCCTAACGCTGTAACCAGTTGGTGCTGCTGATGAACCGATTTAGTTGGCCAATGCTGGCACTTTTTAGCTCGTTACGGCCGCTGAAGTAGTAGGCTCCTAGGTGCAGGAACCTACGACTGGCAAGAGCACTGCAGGAGCAGAGAAGGTGATGAGTGTTCTCTTCCTCTTCTTCATCCATGCAGGCTCTGCAAAAATCATTATAGGGGGCACCCATCCTTTGAGCATGAGTGCCAATTACACTGTGCCCGGTTATGACGTCCTTACTGAGTTCTTGCTGAGTCCAAGTAGACTGAGTGACCGTTTTAGGTTAAGTGATGGCCAGATTTCTTTTGTTTTAAGGCAGGTGGTGCCTTCTAGCCATTTGTCGTTGCTGGTTTGTCATAGTGTCCCGGCAAGCACATGAGGTGAATGTTAAAATGCTCGGCCATCTCGTTAAGAGACAGCCTGCAATTAAGGGATGTTTTAGAGTAGAACATGACATTGTCCAGGGATTTTATGGCGGCCTGACTATCGGAACAGATGGTGATACCCCTTTTTGATATCACATTGTTTTTAAGCCAAGACAGCGCCTCTTTAATCGCTATGGTTTCTGCCTGAAAAACGCTACAGTGATCAGGGAGCTTCACGGAGATAGCAATGTTGGGGTCTTGTGAATAGACACTCGCACCCACCCCTTCTTTTGTCTTTGATCCATCCGTGAAGATGCGCAGAGGATCTTTCAGTGTTTGCATGTCAGTCATCCAGTCCGATCTGGAGGGAATACTGATTGAGAATTTCTTTTCAAAGATGGCCTGGGGTAGTAGGCGGTCGGTGTCGCTAGGTAGGAAATTGAATTCCTTGAGAATGGTTGAGTGGCCAGTGTTTAGTTCGGACCACAATCGAAGTGTTTTGAGTCTCATGGCTGTACTTGCTGCTGCTTGTTTCCCGAATATTTCCAGAGGTGGGAGATGGAGGAGAATATTCAGTTCAGCGTCTGACGGAGTACTTCTCAGTGCCCCGCTGATACACAGGCAGGCCAGTCTTTGTACTCGGTTGAGTGCATTGCAGTTTATAGCCTTGTTTAGTGCTGTCCACCAAACTGAGACACCATACAAAAGTGTCGGTCTGACAATAGAGGTGTAAATCCAGTGAGCGATGCGCGGTTGTAGGCCCCATTTGCATCCAATGGCCTCTCATGATGTAGATGTCCGCAGATTTTTGGATGCTGCTTATTTTTTCCAGAATTTCTCTGAATTTTCTCTGCCACCATACGAGAATTGCTTATGTTAGACTTGGTCTGACCACTGCTGTATACATTCAGAGTGTCATTGTCGGCTTCAGTTGCCATTTGGGGCCGTGAGCCCCCTTGCATGTGTACATCGCCGCTACGGTCTTAGTTTGGTGTCGATTTATGCACGACTAGTGGTGGCCCATAGAGTTGTGGATTTGTGCGTCGACGTCGTAGATTGGATCCCCGATCTGTGCGACAAAAATAATCCAAGCTTAACTTAATCCAACAAATCTGTTCAATTTGTATATCCGGTCCTTTTGAAAGACCATATACTGAACCCGGAGAGAACCCGAAAGAAACCTTCGATACAACTTCACTTAATGATCATCTGTTGGTCCAAAATTACAAGAATTTACTATAGCCGACATCATTCTATTCTGGAGGAGATTTCAGTACACATTTACAGTCGAAAGGGAAGCCGACCGGAAAATCGCAGTCAGACAACCGGGAACAAGTTATCACATGAGTGCTTGGAGGAAAAAGAAAGAGTTTTTTGGTTGAAAACAGTCTGAAGGTGAGTGAGCTCAAGCGATCCCAGAAGAATTGTGCGTTGATGATGACTCGATCGAAGAAGCTGTTGCGAAAGTAAGTCCAATTCGAACCATCCTGTCCTTTGTCAGCTGCAATATCTTATTGCCCAACAATAATTGCACTGCAAGCTACAGCTTAAGCTATCCCTTTTGCCTTCTAGTTCAAAGAGACAGTTAGCTTGGTAGATGGTACAAAAAGCACGATCAATGCGAGTTTAAAAATATTAAGCCGTATTTGATGAACACATGAAAGATTAGTGGTGTCTAGTGGCAAAAGTAAAAGTTGGGGGGCAGGGTCTATGCTCACAGGGCAAAGTTGCTGATCGCTCTCAACTTGGCGGGATGCCAGCAACGATCATTGTCGATGCATAGATCAAGTTGACATGCAGCCTCCAAGCGGCGCCCCGTTGTGAGGTGAACCAATGCATGCAACGTTCCCCCAGCGGTTGTGCGGAGGGCCAACAACCCACCTACAGAAAAAAAATCTGTTAAGGAGGAGCAAGTAGCCTCGGAAGAACGGACGGAATCCCAACGACGACACGGCGCGAAAAAGGGCTACGATTTGCGAGTGTGCTCCTAGAATGTGAAATACTCCAGGGGCCGCTCAAGACCTGGAAAACATCCTCACGCAGCATAAAGCGCTCCAGGAAATACGCTGGATAGGGCAAGGGACTTCGAAAAAAAAAGAGTGCGACCTATTACAGCTGTCACAAAAGCTTGCAACCATTTGGATGCGGTTACGTCGTGGGAAAACGGCTACGGTCGAAGGTCATCGACTTCAGACCGATAAGCGATCGCCTGGCTGTGTCCCGCATCCAAGGCAGATTCTAAAACATCATATGTGCACACGCCACCAGCGACGAAGCTGAAGACTCTGTCAAAGAGGATTATTACGACCTCTTGGACGGTGCGATGGCCGCATTCGAGATCCCGGCAAAATTAAACCGACACATACGCGATACACCGTTCAGTTCGTTTCAAAACCCTCTGAACCGTTCGAAACCTGCCCCGGATTTCGGCAAGGAGATGCGTGGCCGTGTGATTTCTTCAATTTGGTACTGTAAACACGGAGGGCGCTACCTTCTACAAGTCAGTCCAGCTGTTGGGATATGGGGGATAAGCTGATGACATGGGCATTACCGCGCGGTCCCAACAAGCCGTAGTGGAAGCTTTCACAGCAATTCAGGAACAGGCGAAACGAACAGGTCTAAAGGTCAACGAGGACACAACTTGATATATGCTGTCGAGCAAACGACGATCCGCCGCACACCACCCAAGCTAAGACTTTACAATCGACAGTCACGATTTCGAGGTAGTAAAGGAGTTCATCTACCTCGGGGCAACCGTAAACTCCACGAATGACATCAAAGTGGAGATCCGACGTAGAATCGCCCTTGGCATCCCATCAACTGGACTCGACACTCCTGACTCGAAGGACCAAAGTCCTGCTCTACAAGGCTCTTATTTTGCAAGTCCTCAACGCCTCATTGCCGGCTCGATGTGCTTTGCCAGTCGATGATACCAGGTATGCTTACAGTTGTAGAGGCTTGTGGCAGATCTTGCCTTTAAGGCTGAAGAAGAGGTTGAAGGCACAGGGCTTATCTATCTCGAGGCAAACTTTAAGTCCACGAATGACATCACGGGGGAAATCCGACGTGGAACCACAATTGGGAACCGATGCTACTTCGGTCTGTCAAAACAATTGGGCTCGAAACTCCTGACTCGAAGAACCATAGTCATGCTCTACAAAACACTTATCCTGCCAGTCCTACTTTATGGAAGCGAAGGCTGGACGATAAGCAAAACTACAGAGCTGATTCTTGGTGCCTTCGAAAGAAAAATTCTACGTCGGATATATGGTCCCGTCTGCGGGGAAGGCGAATGGGTGAGAAGACATAAGCGCGGAGTCCGGAAGGCAAAAATCCATAGACTACACTGGCTCGGCCACATCGAGCGAATGGGCAACAACGCTCCAGCTAAGAGGGTCTTCGAATCCGAGCCTCCTGGTTCGAGAAGGAGAGGAAGACCGAACCTCCGGTACAAAGACCAAGTCATCGCGGACGTAAGACAGCTTGACCTTGATGACTGGAAGCAGCGCGCCCAGGACCGTCAGCGATGGAAGGCAGCAATTGCTTAGGCTCAGGCCCTTCATGGTTCGTCTGCCTGATAAGTAAGTAAGTGGTAAAAGTGCGTACATATTTGGTAACATCTCGCTAATTCGATTCATGTCACTGATTCCAGCTAGTTTTCTTCAATGCTATCTAAGTACAAGCTAAGAAGTGAGTTGTCTCCATGTGCCGATGTCGCGTTAACTTGACTAATTAAAGTGGAAGGGATGACATTGGTTGAGAGTTATTTCCGAGCACTGGTACGGGCTCTGTTTAGGACGGGCAAGTAGTTGCATCGGTGCACAAGGGAACTTGTGAGGAGAATATTTCTATACTGGTCTGGGACTAAGCACTCTCCCTCTATTCCTTCGGGCCGTGTTGTGTCTTGATCCCGGACAATTAATGATATTAATGACCCCTTGAGCGAGCACAAATTATAAAAAACCGATCGCTTGGACGTTCGCAGTCGAGGGCAATCAAAGGGAAGGCCATGTACTTGTAATTCCACGTCAGCTGGTATAAGACCCCGCCAATCTTTAGACGAATAAGTCAAGTATTTACTTCAATATTCACCTTCATTGGAAGCCGAAACGTCCAGAGACTCAAGAACTCTGGCCACGGAAAATGACACAATAGGCTGTCCCAAAGGTCTTGAGCCACGAAACTGCTTGCGTACAACTCAAAGCACTCTGCTCAGGGAAGAAGAGCAAGTAGATGAACTAACAAAACCGATCACTTTGAGCTTGTGACACCACCTATCGTCGTGCCCTGAAAACGCACAGAAGGTGTCAGCAGTGAATTCGACGGATACTGTACAGTAGGGCGACAGTTGTTTCTTTTCTGCTTTTTCAAGGAAGACAAGAACTTCCAACTCGATCCGAGCCTACCTTCTACATCAAACACCTCATGGAGCCTTATATCAGCAGCGAGTACTTGTCGCTTGAACGAGATTTCGTCCATACACCAGGAATGAAACCTAACCTTTAAGTCCTCAACCATAGGACACTGCACAAGATCGTCTCCCACCTGCAGAGTCTTCCTTCCCGTCCCGTGAGACATTGTCCTCCAGAAATGATGCCACAAAAAAAAACCACCACGAACGATAATAGGCAAAAAAAAAAAAACCATTCAGACGTATTCCACACGAGTGGAGCGATCCAATTTCGAACCAAATCTCTCGTTCAATTCCGTATTCTTGCCACTTCCGTTTGCATGTGACAGCTGTTCCATCCGCTCATTGCGCTCTTCACTCTAATCCACAATAAATTATCATATGTGTACATTGTACACGAAACAGGATTCACTGTACATTTCGCAGTGAAAGAGGAAACCGGATTTTCCTGTCAATGATGCGGTGTGCCCTTTCTTCCCTTTCTCGTTGTCATTCCGTTGAATTGTCGTGGAGGGCGGTCGCCACAATCCCTTGAAGCCGCAAGATTAAACAAACAGTTACGCGAATGCGACTCCTTAATTCCACCGGAATTGCGATACGGAAATTGGATCATGCCGTTTGGCACTGAATTAATTTTCCTGTCAAAGTTGGGGGTACAATTAGAGTGCACAGTCGTCCGTTGCATCACATCCTGTCTGCCGTGGTGTTAGTTCTAGCGCACGGCTGTTGGTGGGAGATGGTTGCACTTCGTGTTGGCCCCCTTCGGCGTTGACGGTGCGCACCTGTGGACACGGGAAAGCTGGAACGTGTTTATAAATGTTGTAACCTGGACAACGGTGAAAGGGGGGAAGGAGAGATGGTAGATGGATGTTCTCATTTCACACTCGGCGACTTGGCAATTCGCTAACAATTTCAAAATGATTTTAATTGGATAAAGTGCGGGTCCGGCGATGAATGCAACTTGGGCTTTGGCGGCGCCCTTGACGGTGGGCTGGATTATCGTGAGTGGCGAAACTGCTCTGCCAACTGCTAAGAAGGTTGCTTGGAAACTACAATCCTCGAAGTCAGCTTGTGCTAGCTGGCCCGGTGCTGGGCTCGTCCAGTTGGATGGAGGCAAGGATGAAGTTAATGCTGCTTGTTGCTAAGTAGGTTCCTCGCACCAGTGTTTTGTGCTTGCAAGCGCAGGAGATAATCTCCGCTTGCATACTCCTTGAACGTGGCTGTCAATATTTTGCTGGTAGATGTACATAAGCAGAGTTGGTATGCTTCACAGCAGACTGGCTTTAAAGGGGAAAAAATGTATGAGGAATGCTTCATTATTCTGGTACTTCCATGCGAAAGGGACACTAAAGTCGAGACCGAGGCCACGTCAGGGACGTAATTTGTGTGCACACAATCTGCCCGGAAGGGCATTTGTTACAATCCAGAATAATCTCTCATAGAGGGATGTACTTTCGTGAGAAGTTGCTCTTTGCTGCACGAAATGTTGGTGCAGTCCCGCAGGTAAATGTCACCACTTAAACCGAATGAACAGCCACTCTGCTAGGGAGGTTCTACCAAGTGGATCGTCGTGCTTCGAGAATGAGAGGGGAAATCTATGTAAGCCCTTGGCAACACAAACGCAGCCACTATTCATAAAGGTCAGCACTTATTGTTTCAACGAGGGTCTAAGCAAACGAACTCTCCGACTCAAACGTGTCCCAGTTCCCAGCTGAACTTTAGGAGGTCAAGCCCAGGGCACAGTGACAACAAAAATGAATAATAATGAATAATAATATTATAGGTGGCGCTACAGCCCGTTGAGGGCCAGGGCCTGGCTTCCCAACAACCACTAGTGTTGTGCGTGCTATTGTTCTCTCACGAGTGGAAGGGACCTACAGTTTTAGGCCGTCTCCGAACGGCCAAGTTTAAGAAGCTTTCTCTAGACAGAAGTACTCCTTGTGCATTGTCAGTAACTCGAAAGAGGTGGGGCCGTGAAAATTAATTTTGTCGCACAGAGCAGGAATCGAACCTACGACGTTTGAGGTTGAGGTCCACGCACATACCCACAACGCCTCGGGCCACCACGAAGAACTATTTTACTTCGAAGAAAAATCCAGCATCGGAATTCTTCGGGGCCGGTGGCGATGCTGTAGTACGAAGCGTGCACCAGACCATCTGCAAGCCATCCGCAGGAACGGCAGCTTTACTTGCAAAAACCATAGAGGCACCTCGTACATCACTGCTCAACGTCGGCGGTCCAGCCTCAAGCCGTTCCGCATCGTACTGATTGGCACGAACCAGTCGGGCTTCATGTCATAGACCAAATCCTTGCCTTAAGTCCCGGCGAAGACTACTGCCTTCCAAATCGATACAAACAACCTTCCTTTAGATTTTTACGCTCCATACGACAGCATTGATCGGAAGGGACCACTCGAAGCGAAGGCAATATTCCGCGAGAAAATTGATTCGCAGCACGCTAACTCATACCTGAAGCACGTTGTAATTCGGCTTAAGAATCTCTGAGTCTTTTGAGACCAGCGCTGGTAAGGTTTCGGTAAGGTTGCTCTGCTGTGTGGTTTCATGAATCTGCAACTGAAGAAGATAGGGGCGCCGGTAAATGACATCATGGAAGACACGTCCATATGTCAGTCCATTTGTTGGGCTACGCAGATGACATTGACATCGTGGCACGTTTTCTACGGGTATTGAAGAACAGGCGAAGCGAGCTGGTCTTAGCGTCAAAAAGGAAAAGACAAGGAATATCCAAACCAGCAAGAATCGCCGCGACCCGCCACACTGGAGAAGACCTTACTGTCCACAGCTACAATTTTAAGGGAGTTCGTCTACCTGGGGGCAACCGTAAAATCCACAAATGACATCAAATTGGAGATTCGAAGTAGAATCGTCTTTGGCATCCCATCAACTGGACTCGGCACTCCTGACTCGAAGGACCAAAGTCATGCTCTACAAGGCTCTTATTTTGCAAGTCCTCAACACCTCATTGCCGGCTCAATGTGCTTTGCCAGTCGATGATACCAGGTATGCTTACAGTTGTAGAGGCTTGTGGCGGATCTTGCCTCTAAGGCTGGCTGGCCTCTTTCCCATGAAGAGGTTGGAGGCACACGGAGTTTACCTATCTCGAGGCAAACTTTAAATCCATGAACGACATCACGGGGGAAATCCGACGTGGAACTATCCTTGGGAACCAAAGTCATTGCGATCTGTCAAAACAACTGGACTCGAAACTCCTGACTCGAAGGTCCAAAGTCATGGTCCACAAAACTCTTATTCTGCTAGTCCTGCTTTATGAAAACGAAGGCTGGACGATAAGCAAAACTGCAGAGCTGAGTCTTGGTGCCTTCGAAAGAAAAATTCTATGTCGGATATATGGTCCCGTGTGCGAGGAAGGCGAATGGAGGAGAAGACACAACCGCGAACTCTACGAGCTGTACAAGGATGTGGATGTAGTCCGGAAGGCAAAAATCCATCGACTACACTGGCTCGGCCACATCGAGCGTATGGACATCAATGCTCCAGCTAAGAGGATCTTAGAATCCGAGACTCCTGGTTCGAAAAGGAGAGGAAGACCGAACCTCTGGTTGGAGACCAAGTCATAGCGGATGTAAGACATCTTAGTCTTGATGACTGGAAGTAGCGTTCCCAGGACCGTCAGTGATGGAAGGAAGCAATTACTCAGGCTCGGGCCCTCCATTCAGTAAGAAGTGGTGAAATCTGACCGTCAGTCAGTCTACTGAGACTCAGCAAACACTCATTAAGGACTCGAGTAGGAGTCATAACCGGCCACTGTGCAATTGGCACTCATGCTCGCAGGATGGGTGCCTCATATAACGATTTTTGCAGAAGCTACATGCATGAAGAGGAGAAAGAAAATACTCATGACTTACTCTGCTCCTGTAGTGCTCTTGCTAGTCGTAGGTTCCTACACCTAGGCAGCCCGCCGACCTCCTGATTCCAGAAGAAGAGGAAGACCGGGTCATCGCGTCTCTATAAGCCGCTGGGGATTTCATAAGGGACAGCAGACAATAACCTCAAAGTGCTAAACAGCGCCAGCATAGGCTAACTAAATCGCTTCACTACAAGCACCAACTGGTTCCGATGTTAGGCGAAGGCAACCCGCGTAGTATCACAATGGGCCTACTCTGGTCAGCAGTCAGCCGCTATAACCCAACTTAACCTAAGAAGTAGTGTGTCCATCCTGAGACGACAACGCAGTAAAGAGCCGGGATCGAATTTGTGAGCCGATGCTATGGTTAAGATGGTGACCGCGTCTCGGAGTGGCGGACGCAATACAACTCGGCCTTGATGTCTGAAAGCAGGGCTCTCAAGACCGTAAGCCATGGACGGCAACTTTCCATCAGACTCAGTTCGTTCGCAGGTTAACATCTGACTCCTAAAGCGGACGAACAAGTCCCTGGTCTTTTTGAGAGACAAGTTCAGCTTGCAATCTTTGGTTCTGGCTTAGTTGACGTGTTCTGTGGGAGAGGTATCAGCCACGAACGGGCTGTACAGCGACATAAGGCGTCTATGGCTCCAACGCCTACAGTGCCTAGGTCATGCAGAGCGGATGGACACTACAGCTCCGGCCCGAAGAATCTTCGAGTCCGAACCTGTGGGGTAACGCAATAGAGGACGCCCGCTGTTAAGGTGGCGCACCCAAGTGGAGAAGGACCTCAACCTACTTGGTGTGCGAAACTGGAGACAGCTAGCCAGAGATCGCGCTAGTTGGAGAAGCTTGTTGGCTTGTGGAAGATCGATGTCCTTATTTCGTTTGAGATTGCTGAAGACGTACCGAGATTACTGAAATCTCATCCGATTCCGAGACCGTGTGCATAGGAAAAGTTACAACACTGAGCTTCGCCAGGTTGACGCCAATCAGTGTATACCCGATTCCCGAGGCACCCAGTCCTTTTCATTCTCAGATGTGTTTACTCTCTTGTGTCGTGTGGGATTGTATGTATATTTCGGAGGCAATTTTGCAATACGTTCTGGAGAAGATCGTGCAAAACTCACACGGCAACACTGGAAGCACGATCTTCCCGAAGCCCGTGCAATTGTTAGCATACGCCGATGACATTGATGTGATTGGCAGATCGTAGCCGTCATTGAGGCATTTGATAACATTGAGACGGAAGCGCCTAAAAGCGCCACACAAAGAAGAAGAGGTCACGTGTGTCCTTGAAAATGCAGAACCATCAGGACAACATCATCGCATTCGAAGGAGATGAGTGGTTTGAATCAACAAAAAAAAGAAAAACAGTATGCACCAGAGTTACCAGAGGTCTGAGTGATTCTGGCCGTTAGCCAAGAAGCATCTCAAACTAACCCGATTGACTGAAACCTGTATCCAGTCAGTTTCGCAGATCAAGCTGGCTGAGCAGCATGATCGTTGACATTCTATTGCGATTGACCTACTGACTCCTTGACGAAGACCTCTCGGGTGTGAGCTAATTTCTCGGTGCGGTGTGGATTTTCAGGCGCTTGTGGTTGTGGAAACCAATTTAAAAGTACTCTAGACTACAAGAAAAAAAAATGGGACAACAGAGCGAGGGAGGAGCTGCTGTGGAGAGCAGTCAATGAACTGCTTGTGATACTAGAAATGACAGTGTGCAAGACCAATGCCTGGTGACCCGTGGCGTTGTGCCTATGTGCGTCGACTTCAACCTCGACGTCGTAGGTTCGATTCCTGCTCTTTGCGATAAAAACAATTTCCACGGCCCCACCTCTTTCGAGTTACTGACAATGCTTAAAGAGAATGACCTGTCTAGAAAAGGCTTCTCAAACTTGGCCGTTCGGAGACGGCATAAAACTGTAGGTCCCTTCCACTCGTGAGAGAACAATAGCACGCACAACACTAGTGGTTGTTAGGAAGCCAGGCCCTGGCTCTCAACGGGCTGTAGCGTAACCCATATTATATATAAGACCATTGCCCGCGCAGACCGTGGTGCAATCGCGGGCTTCTTCTTCTTCTCTTTCTTGTGGCGCTACAGTCCGGGGTGAACCTGGGCCTTGGTCAACAATCCTCTCCAGCTGGCACGTTCTTTAGCCAGCTGCCTCCAATTTCGCACTCCAAGTTGGTTGAGGTCCTTCTCCACTTGAGTGCGCCATCGGGTTCGTGGTCGTCCTCTATTGCGATGTCCCACTGCTTCGGAGTCGAAGCAATCGCGGGCGTCGGAGAAAGCGTCCTTCCACGGAAAGCGGGCTAAGTCCTCTTCACCAGTAAGTGTAAGAGCCTTGACCTTGCGATTGATCTAAAGCTCAAAGATCGCTCAAAATGTATCAATCTTGTTCTGGGCGCGGTGTTACAGTACAAGCTCAACATTCAGGAGCGTGTAGGGCAGCCTTGGGAGAATGGGGAACAAATGGATTCAGCAGTCTCGCATGGACTATCGGCTAATCACATCAGTCATCACACCCACACTCCCGGAGTCTCGATAAAGGCCAGGGTGCTGAGGTGAATTGCACATCACGTGCAGAGTCCGCGGAGCGTTAAGGACAACACTCTCGACAGGACTGAATATACTCCTCAATCACTGACTGAGAGTAGTCACATTTAACTGAACGTCTCGCCTACATTGCCGTCAATTGTCTCCCAATGAACGAACTCAGTAAAATCAGCTCGGAACGACGCTAAGCGTTGTCTAATGCTTTGGAAGATGAAATTGATTAGTAATCACGCTGCAACCCGATGATGAATCAAATGCTCACAATTGCAGACACAAATCACCGGCATGCTTAAAGAAACATTTCCCTAATCAATGGCGACTTTAATTTGAGTCCGCGAGCATTCCGTCTTAAACACCATTCCGACCACACTTTAAGTAGTTTCCAAAGATTTATGCAAACGCACTTCTCCGCGGAAGGTCTCTCAAAAGCTCACACAGGCGTGGAGCTTTCAGGGGAAACCAGAGAGAGTCTCTCACAGAAATTCATTTTGCCGATGAACTAAATGAATTGAGCAGAGCAGCCGTGAACATTCTCCGAGAGGGTGGTGGCCGATCGCCTCAGTCAGTCGGCGGAATTTAACGTATACCTCTAGTCTGGCAAAACTATGCACACGTCTCGACGTCAGTGCCTGCCAGATGTATTATGTGCTGCTGGGAATGTTGACGGTGGTGCGCGGTATTTGGGAACACCTCCAATTCGAGCCCTTCATTAGGTGCTGTATGCTCGCCACGTGAAAACTTCATTAATCTTCTTCCCGTCCCTCCATAATTATACGGTTCGGTGAGTTCCTTAAGTATTCCACAAACACCTTCCCTCTGTCGCTGTTCACCTGAATGGGGCTGTATGTTCGGGGCAATGAACAATATCCTGTGCGGGAAACTCTTTTGCCGGAAATGTTTGTAATCCCAGCCAAATCCTTCAGTCAACCACAATAGAAAATAAATCCTTGCGCCGGTCCTGAGAGTTAACTTATCTGCTTCGGTGGAGGGTCTACTTAACCGAAGGGAGACCTGCATACCACATGAAGGCGAACGGGATTATTAGCTGGATGTGGAGGTGGATGTTCTTGGTGGTTATTGGCGTTCCCTCGTTAGTCGGTTTTCGAGGGGCATTCACTGAGAGACTTTGGCGGGATATACATATTGGAACATCTTTCGGCAGCCTTTTTAGTTTTCTGTTTTATATGAGCCATGTTCAGCTTTAGATTTGATCTGAACTGGATATGGCGGAAATCAGAGGTACAATGGCGTCGGAGATGATGCTCGTGTCTGTAATGAAATGGCGGAGGCCTTGGTTTAAGCCAAGCCCTTCCGCTTCTATGTGAACTCTGGGAGATTGCGCAAGCACGTTGGCTTTGACGAGATCGGCCTACAATGATGCCCTTTCAGATGGTGACCGAGGGAAAAAAAAGGAGTGTGAGCTGTCCTTAAGGAAGGACGCAGAACATAGACGTCTTTGACAGGTTGTCTGTATGAGCGGCTATAAATTGAGGGTAGTCAATGATTTCCTCTGTTTGTGAGTAGTTGCGGAAAGTGCATCAATAACTCGCACTTTTAAAGGACTCAAGATACACTGCGGTTATACCGACTCCTCGCGAAGGATCAAACTACTTAAAGGCACACCATCCAGCGGTTTTCTTAATCACAGGTCATTGTGACATTTTCGCTCCAAATGCTTGCAGATAGTGAATACTGCGACGTCAATGGAAAGTGTTTTCTGAAGGTTTTGGCCGAAATGGAGCGCCCTTTGGGACTACTTTGCGTCAGTTTGTGCAAAAACTGAGGGAGATGATAGAACATCATCTCTTCAAAAATAAGACCGACTTTTCGGTCAATGGTGTGCGTTGCAAAGCTATGTTAAACGACTTTTTCTTGCTGAAATAAAAGTCATCAATTAGAACGACCTCTGTTTCAGGTAGGATGGCAATGCCCACAGCCCATGCCCCAATTAATCTTCAGCGTACAAGGTCTCCCTGAAACTCTCTGAAAGTTCGACGCTGCCGGCACATTCAATAGAAGAAGAATGGAAACGTTGTTAAAAAGCCGTCAAAGAAACTGCCACTGATGTGCTGGGTTTCACGACACCACCCAGAAGGAACCCATGGATTGACGACGAGTGCAGGCAGGTACATGCAGCCAAGCAGGAGGCCTACAAGGCAACGCTGCATCGAACAACGAGAACTGTTCAGGAGCTCTACGAACAGAAGAGAAGGGAAGAGCACCGGCTTCTCAGAAAGAAAAAGAAAGAGCATGAGAAGCGCGCGGTGGTGGAGATAGAGAGGTGTTATGACAGGAAGGAGGTCCGAAAGTTTTACCAAAAGGTAACACAAGTATCAGGAAGATACAGACCTCGGACCGAAGCCTGCAGGGACGAAAATGGACAACAAGTAGTAGAATCGCCGTCGATGCTGAGACTTTGGAAAAATCATTTCTGTAGACTGTTAAATGGCGATGACGACACAAATTCCGCTGTCATGCAGAAAGTTCCACTCCACGCAATGGACGACGATAGAAGAGAATTCCGTCCCCCCGATCTAGACGAAGTCAAGGCAGCGATATCGAGACTGAAGTCGAACAAAGCTGCTAGAGCGGACGGATTGTCCGCGGAACTGTTTCTGGTTGGGCGCATGCACCAGCTCATCTGTAGGATATGCTCGGAGGAAAGCATGCCCGACGAGTGGAATCTTAGTATCGCTTGCCCGATCCACAAGAAAGGAGACCCCTTTGACTGCGCCAGCTATCGGGGGATAAGTCTCCTTAACATCGTTTACAAGATCTTCTCTGCCGTTCTGTGTGAGCGCCTGAAACCATTCGTCAACAACCTGATAGGTCCTTATCAGTGCGGTTTCAGGCCTGGGAAGTCCACAATAGACCAAATTTTCACACTCCGGCAGATCCTGGAAAAAAACTCAAGAGATGCAGATCGGCACCCACCACCTATTTGTCGACTTTAAGGCCGCATATGACAGTCTGCATAGAGACGAGCTATACAACGCCATGTCTAGTTTTGAGATTCCTGCCAAACTCGTCAGGCTGTGCAGGATGACGATGGAGAACTCTCGCTGCTCCATCAAGGTCGGTAACG
>OU744320.1:40284753-40320153 GCA_916610145.1 Eristalis arbustorum | reverse complement strand
CCCATCGTCGTCGCACCACCTGTGAAACAATGAACAGACCCTTTGAATAAGATGTCACGTGTCCATCCATTCCCGCCCCTCGAATTATTGCCCATCGTTCCATTTCAGGTCCCAGTGCTGCCCCCGGCAAGCACACGCCCCGGGTCCATATCCGTTCTTATTTCGTTTGACTTCTCCATGACAATGACCCAAATAGCCGGCGCATTGTTTCCGCTGACTGATTGTGGAAGGACGTGCCTCGTAAATTACATTTTCTCCATTTATTGCCCATCATTGTGTCTGTTCGTCCTTTGTCCTGGCTAATGGAAGGCATCGCAACCGCTGTGCGCGCGTATCAATAGAGCCCGTCAACACTTTGCTTTGAAAATGATTACGTCCATCCATTAAGTCCAATCGATGTGATCTCTTCGGAACGAAGTAGGTCAGTGCTCAGCAGAGGGGAACAATGTCCACATCGCGGAGTAGCGTCGTAATTTAAAATGTCACCTCTTAATTGGTTCCTTGCGAGAGCGCCCGCCCGGCTCAGCATGGCACTGGCGGTGGGAGCTGCCTAAAAAGTACTCATCGGCATGACGTGAACGAGGTTGTTCCTCATTTGAATTACGCGCGCCACACAAACCACTTCCTTTGTGCCGGTCGAATGCGCCTCGGCACATCATTCAGTTGTGTCGCCCATAGTTCGGACGGCTGCCCTTGTTAGTCGGTCTCGGCCTGCCACATTTTGCGTTCGTGTATATTCGCAGTTACTTCCGGTAGATGAAATGAGCCGGACCATAATTCATTGCAACAATCTGACACGACCACATCAGCAGCCGTACAATCGCAACATCCTGTAGTGCGGCTCTATGAGGCGTACAATAAATTGTTCGGTTCAACAATGAAGGACATACACAGCTCAACGGGGCGCTGCCAGTCACAGGAAGCCCGTAACAAGCGGAAATAAAGGCATCCAGCTGATTTAGTGGCAATGGCCGTAGGTTTCGTTATGCCAAACTTTTCTGTTTTCTGGTGTTTTTTTTTTTTTTTTTTGTTTGTGCTCATCCTAGTGATAATTCAGCTCTTTCCTGGACGCGATGTACTAAGGATACACATTTCGGTGAGGATTGCGGAGGTGACCTAGATTGTGGAGGGTATTCGTTGAGTGGCACTAGGTGGCTAATCCGTTGCTTGCCGGGCGGCAGGAAGTTATGTGCAATTGGTTGGATTGAGGTGAACTGTTGGAGATTTCCACAAAGCGGGACAGGTCTGGTGGTGTCAGTGGAGTTTAGGGAGCCAGTGACTGTCGAGGAAAAGTTTCAGCGAGTCTACGGGATTGACGTTAGTCTGAGCAGGCTCCCATGGACCATCAGGGGACAGGCAGGCAGAATTATACGAATCCCTATAAAAGGACATGAAATTAGAAACGTATCGAAAGCCGAAATGGTCGCTGGTTGTCTCGCAAGCTGAGCGCTTCGATTGAACTCTGCTAGCCAGGCAGTAGAAGAGCACAACGGGTAGAATGTTGATCAAAGAGGGGCATGCAGCAGAGGGAAGATGAAATCTATCAGAAAAGCCTTACAACCAACTGCTACGATTTTTCAGTCAAAATCTTAAGTTTCCCACTCCAAACTCTCAGTGTCCGTTAGAGTGTGCAGGAGACTCGGAGCCCGTCGATTTCGCGTCGCTCACAACAACTCGGACATCCGCAGACAGTAAGGCCTGCATCCGTATAAAATTCAATCGATACAGAAGCTCAAGGTAAGCGACCAAAGACAACGGGATGGGCTCCAGAGCAGACCAAAACTGCTCGCAATTTTCATCGCAAAATCATCTTCGTTGGCGAGCCCCCTTTCTGCATGAGTGGCTACATCAACAAATAAAATTGTCAAATTTGGGACTACTCCAAGATCCAAGAGCGTCCAGTGTCATCGCCATCATGTTGGCCAGGCCAGCACCGTCAGCAGCAAGTACCTCGATGGTTACCAACCCTCTTTGGCCTCAATTGAAAGATATGCCCACTAACATGCGGCTTCAACAGAAAGGCGAAGCACACGCCACATTGGAAATTCCGCACGAGAGTTTCGATCCATCTCACGCGGAGGTAATGTGAACTGGACTCCAAAATCATCGCTTCTTCTTGTGGGGTTTTCGAACGACAGCAGCCTCCAATGCCAACATAACACACGTCATCGGTGAAATTCAGCCTGATTGGGATGCCCCAGTGTGGACACTAGACAGAAATGAGTGAATAACTCTCAAGCGCTCCATGCACCCAAGCGCAAAAAACAACAACACGGATTCAGTTTTCCAGATAAAGTGGCAATAACAATTATTCACTACACACGAGTGGCGGTTGATGGTGAGACAAGAACTTCGTGGCTGAAGACATCCGAAGTTCCCCCAGAGAGGAGAAGAGGACCTGCAGAGACTTGATTCGCTTGACCGCCCTGCTTCTAGCGACACCGACTCGCAAATTGGCAGTGCGAGCATCTTAAGAGCCGAAGTGGAAAGAGTTCGGCGAGAAACTGCAAAGCGACCACAGATCTGCACAAGAAGCGAATCTTTCGCCGACTCAGACGAAGGAAGACACAGAAACACCTTCGAAGGAGTCAAATTCAAAGATGGTGGGTTGCTGTCCAACGAGGGGGATATTTTACGCAGATGGAGCGAACACTCTTCGGAGCTGCTCAACCCAGAACAGGACACTGAGGGTGCCAGATCCATGGACCCATGGAGTAGAGGTAGAGAGAGTAGAGGCAGTTATTTTGGTGATTGAATCACTAAAAGTGGGAAAGTTCGCCGTTGTGGACGGAATCCTGCCAGAAATGCCTAAAAAATGGGTAAAGAGGGAGTTTTGTGGCTCTCTCGTGTCAAGTGGCCTGGGAGCGCGACGAGACACCCAGCGATTCGCAACCAGGGGTGATTGATCCTCTTTTCAGAGAAGGAAGACAAAGCAGCAGTGTTACCGAAGGTTAAACTATTTATGAGTCCCAGAAGCTTAAAAAGTCTGTTCAGCTGTTGGGATACGCGGATGGCATCGGCATTGTCGCGTGATCCCAACGTGCCATCGTGGAAGCTTTCACGGCAATTGAGGAACAGGCGAAACGAGCTGGTCTCAAGGTCTACGACGACAAGACAAAATATATGCTGTAGAGCAAACAACGATCCGCCGCACACCACCTAGGCCAAAACGTCACAATCGACAGCTACAATTTCGAGATAGTAAAGGAGTTTGTCTACCTCGGGGCAAATGTAAACTCCACGAATGACATCGTAGTGGAGATCGCCCTTTGGCAACCGATGCTACTTCGGTCTGTCAAAACAACTGGGCTCGAAACTCCTGACTCGAAGGGCCAAAGTCATGCTCTACAAAACCCTTATCCTGCCAGTCCTACTTTATGGAGCCGAATTCTGGGCGATAAGCAAAACTGTAGAGCTGAGTCTTGGTGCCTTCGAAAGAAAAACTCTACATCGGATATATGGTCCCGTCTGCGAGGAAGGCGAATGGAGGAGAAGCTGTACAAGGATGTGGATGTAGTCCGGAAGGCAAGAATCCGTCGACTGCACTGGCTCGGCCACATCGATCGAATGGACAACAACGCTCCAGCAAAGAGGGTCTTCGCATCCGAGTCTCCTGGTTCGAGAAGGAGAGGAAGACCGAACCTCCGGTACAAAGACCAAGTCATCGCGGCTGTAGGACAGCTTGGCCTCGATGCCTGGAAGCAGCGTGCCCAGGACCGTCACCGATGGAGGGCAGCAAATGCTCAGGCTCAGACCCTTTATGGTTCGTCTGCCTGATAAGTAAGTACTCGTGTTGTGCGTGCTATTGTTCTCTCACGAGTGGAAGGCACCTACACTTTTATGCCGATCCCGAACGGGCAAGTTTGAGAAGCTTTTTCTAGAAAGCAAATACTCTTTGAGCGTTGTCTGTGACTCGAAGAAGTGTCACTCGAATGCCCTTTTTCGCACAGAATGGTAAAACCCCGGACATTTCAGCTTAAAAAACGAGTAATTTAAAAATTAAGTGAGTCCCAACACAGGTTTTTTGATAACACAATGCCTCCTCATATGAAAAAAGAAATAAGTATATTTTTCGTTTTTGTAGCCTTTAATACTACACTGGAGCACCCAGACTCAAGACTAGTCCATTGTACTACCAGGCTGCAACAGCAAGAGCTTTTGTGATGAAAGCCTTACAGAATCAGCTCTCCCCATATCGGCGCTGATCCAAGCAAAAGCGGTACAGTGACAGGGGAAGTGCTCTGCACTCTTGCCGTCCTCTGCATAGGCGTCGTAGAGGGTGTCTTTGCTTAAAGCAATCACAGTTAAATGGTGTGGTGTTGTGGCTCGTTATTACGACGGTAAGTTGTCTACAGTCTTTTCTGTCGTGTGACAACAAGAATGCCGCGGATTTCTTACAGCCATTTGGGACCAAACGCTTGGTCTGTCCACATCCTTGAAAGTCATGCCATCTACGATTGTGCTCTCGAGAGGTCCAACCATGAACGGAAGCACTAACCAAAGACGCTGGTAGTCCGACCGCAGGTTCAGGTCTATAGATCCTCTTTTTTTTTCTTATAATGTGCGCGTGCTCAAGGGGTTATGAAACCCTCAATTGTCCGGGGTCAAGACACAGCACGGGCCGATGGTATAGAGGGAGAGAGAGAGTGGAGGTACCTGTGCACGTTGGTCCTCTGTTCCTTGTCTTGCAAGTTCATCGTCAATCTCAGTTCCAGCGATTGCTTGGTGTCCTGGGACCCAGATGAATTTCAGTGAATTTTGACTGCCAATCAAATTCAGAGGGGACTTGCATTGCTGAACTATCGTGGAAGTGGTGAAAGTGTTGACTATCGCATCACCTTCACAATATACCATATTTGTTGCCATTTTGTTGCCTAAAGAGGTGGAATGTTGCTACCCTCCATGAAAGCACCAGCGTAGAACCGTTCAATGGTTTTGGAGCCATCCCTGAAGATACGACTGCATTCCCTTCCTGGCTCGAATTCTGGCCAGAGCCATTCCTGGGCGTAGTACTTGTATGGTATGTGCTCTGGCATTCTAAATGAAAGCGTTCAGGAAACATAAAAGCGTATTTCACAAAGTAGTGAGAGTGGAAATGTGAAATAAAATTGCGTTACGTATTTTTATTCTTAAAAAATGAGTCAAATCTAAAAATTACGAGTCTCCGAGTCAGACTAAAGAATATGAGTCCTTTTGACTCTATAGAGTCCCTTTGGTAACACTGCAAAGCAGATTACTTCAACTACACGGGCACGCGTATCTATTATAAGTCTCCCCGGTAAAGTCCACACTAAGGTGTTGAAGGCGTGTTCCAGAGCTGTGGTCGAGTTCAGGACGGGGGGATGAGCAGTGCGGCTTTCTTCCGAGCAGACCAGCAACCAGCCAGCTTTTGGCTCTGTGAAAGGTGCATGAGAGGGCGTGGGAGTATGCCAAATGAGTCTACAGCTGTTTTTGTAGATTTGGAGTAATAATAATATGGGTGGCGCTACAGCCCATAGAGGGCCAGGGCCTAGCTTCTCAGCAACCACTCGTGTTGTGCGTGCTATTGTTCTCACACGAGTGTAAGGGGCCTACAGTTTTACGCCGACTCCGAACGGCCAAGTTCTTCTAGAAGCTTCTTCTACACAGAAGTGCTCTTTGAGCATTCTCAGTGATTCGAAAGAGCTGGGGCCGTGAACATTTTTTTTGTCGCACAGAGCAGGAATCGAACCTACGACGTCGAGGTTGGAGTCGACGCACATACCCACAACGCCACGGGCCACCACCTGGCTTGTAGCTAATAATTGGTGTTACACCGGTTTTTCCGCTTCCGCGTGACCTCGATCGGGAGGGTGTCTGACCAGTCGGGGAAAAGCTCGTGTTCTTGATGTTTAATTTGTGAACGATGTCGAAACTTCAATAAAAGGAAGCACAACCGACAGCAGATACAACAGAACAACAGAAACAGCAACAGAACCAAAAACAGAAAACTAAGATTCACCTGCTATCAAATCCCACCGCCGCCACCCCATCGAATGACTTCACTTCGCTACCACCGCCACCACCAGCACCCGAATCAGCGTGAAACTATGACAAGACGACAGACATAGCTAAAGAATAACACATCAAAAATAAGAGGATCCAAGTCACGCACAGTGCTGAGCAGAGCAGAGCAGAAGGAGGGCGTCAGTCGAAGAGAACAACAAGAAATTAAAACTCCCGCCAACGCTTACTTAGTTACTTAAGGTGGCGCTACAGTCCGGGGTGGACCTGGGCCTCAACCAACAAGCGTCTCCAGCCAGCTCGATCTTTAGCTAGCTGTCTCCAGTTTCGCACGCATAGTTGGTTGAGGTCCCTTTCCACTTGCGTGCGCCACCTGTGTCGCCTGAGTCTCGGTCTTCGTCGGGGGTGGATTCGAAGACTTTTCGGGCCGGAGCATTGGTTTCCACCCGCTCTACATGACCTAGCCATCTCAATCGTTGGATCGTCACTCTTCTGGCTAAGTCGATGTCGCTGCCAACAGCCCCTATAGTTCGTCGTTGTATCTCCTCCTCCACTCACCATCTATGCAGACTGGACCGAAAATCACCCGAAGAATTTTCCTCTCGAAGCAACCAAGAGCTGCTTAATCCGCTTTTGACAGAGTCCATGCCTCCGCGCCATATAGCAGGACTGGGACGATCAGGGTCTCGTAAAGCGTTACCTTGGTTGTTCGAGAGAGGGCTGTGTTCACCAATTGATTTGGACGATTGGCAAGAGTTATTCTTCGTTTGATTTCAGCGCTGTTGTCATTGTCTGAGTCGATAGCGGGGCCTAGATAGACACAGTGTTTGACTACCTCTGCCTGCTGTGACGTTCTGACCGAGACGTCGATGTTGGGTGTCCTTTCTCGTTGACAGCATATATTTGGTCTTACGCTCGTTTACCGCTAAACCCACCTTGGCGGCCTCAGTTGCAATACTCACAAAAGCGCCTTTGACATCACGCTGCGTTCTTCCGATAATGTCAATATCGTCGGCATATGCGAGTAGTTGGACGGACTTTTGAAAGATTGTTCCTCTGGTGTTGGCGTTCGAGTATTGAACAATTCTTTCAAGAACGATGTTGAAAAAGTCGCATGACAGCGCGTCGCCTTGTCTGAATCCTTTTTTGACATCAAAGGTCTCGGTTAGGTCTTTACCGACCTTGATGGAGCAGCGTGCATTCTCCATCGTCATCCTACACAAACGGACGAGTTTGGTAGTTATGCCAAAACTAGACATTGCTCTGTATAGCTCGTCTCTATAAATGCTATCATACGCGGCCTTAAAATCGATGAACAACGCTGCTCGTAGAAATAATTCGCGATCATCATCAACTGTCAAAAATCGAATAGTCTTCTTCTCCACACAGGGCCTCCGTGCGGCCAAAACCGACTACGTCGCCGTCCAACTACTATCGCTGCCGTTCTGTGTTCGTCCGCGTGTGTGTGTGTCATCTTGGTGGTTTCCTGCATGCATCATCATCGAGCGAGTTCCAACAATTGCCTCCCTTGGGAGGTGACCATCACCGCCATCGCCATCGTCATCATCATCAACAGCAAAAGCAGCAGCAGCAGGAACAGCATAGGCATTCGCATGGCATAACATGCGATGAGCCCCAAGCTTCTCCACTGCACAAGACGGTCTGGGATTTATTTGGACTTGATGCTGTAAGTCCGCAGATGCGTTCCGAACTCACCTTGGCTGACGATTGTTTCCTCGTTCTCGCTCGGTTTCTTTGCTGGGCGCAAATTCTCCTCAACGTTCAACTGCTTCTTCGATGGCGATACTGGGGGAAGGAAGAGCCTCGAATCGCTGAAATCAGAACAATAAAAAACTTGTTAACGATCACTCCTTCTCTTGTTTTAAAACTTCCAGTCAATCTGTCAACAAGACACACTCCACTAATTATAATTTTTTTTTCCGATGCACCATGTTCCATGTCCACGAGTTCAGATTGTGACTGAAGTGGATGGATTCAGCCTCCGCATCGGCCCTTTTTTAATTTTGGTTCTCCACAACATCAGTCCATCTGCAGAGCAGGTACTTCCCATTGCCACTTCAACCAATTCAAGGTCCTGGAGTGGTACTTAGGACGAACAGAACTCATTTCTCTTGTTCCTCAATTGCCATCAGAGCTTCCACAACTGGACGTTGCGAACAAGCGACGATGTCGATGTCATCAGCGTATCCCAACAGCAGGGCTGACTAGCAGGAAATAGTGCCTTCCGTGTTTACAACCGCCGGCCACACTATCCAGCGCATCTCCTTGCCAAAATCCGGAGCCGCTTCCAGTCATCAAGGCCATGCTGCCTACCGGAGTTTCAGTCTTCCTCTCCTTCTCGAATCAGGAGGCTCGGACTCGAAGAACCTCTTGGCTGGAGCGTTGTTGTCCATTCGTTCGATGTGGCCGAGCCAGTCAAGTCAATGGACTTTTGATGCCGGACTCCGCGCTTGTGTCTTCTCTTCCATTCGCCTTCCTTGCAGATGGGACAGTATATCCGACGTAGAATTTTTCTTTCGAAGGCACCCAGAATCAGCTCTGCAGTCCTGCTTGATGACCAGCTTTCGGCTCCATAAAGCAGGACTGGCAGAATAAGGATTTTGTGGAGCATGACTTTGGTCCTTCGAGTCAGGAGCCCAGTTGTTTTGATAAACCGAAGTAGCATCCGTTGCCAAGGGCTATTCTTCGTTGTATCTCCACTACAATGTCATTCGTGCAGTTTACGTTTGCCCCGAGGTAGACGAACGCCTTTACTACCTCGAAATTGGCTTGGGTGATGTGCGGCGGATTGTTTTTCGCTCGACGGCATATGTATAGTTGTATCCTCGGTGACCTCTAGACCAGCTCGATTCGCCTGTTCGTCAATTGCCGTGAAAGCTTCCACTACGGCTCGTTGGGACCGTGCGATAATATCGGTGCCACCAGCGTATCCCAAAAGCTGGACTGGCTTGAAGATGATAGTGCCTTCCGGGTTTACAGCCGCCCGCCGCTCTATCTTCTCCAGTAACAAATTGAAGAAATCACGCGACAGCGCAACTCCTTGCCGAAATCCGGTGCAGGTTTCGAACGGTTCAGAGGTTGTTACACCGAACTGCACGGTGCATAGCGTATGTGCTGGAATATTTTTTTTCCGAGGTGCCAACCCAGCCATCGCTTTGAATAACTCCTTGCGATGACTGCTGTCCTAAGCGGCTCTGAAATCGATGAAAAGATGGTGAGTATCGATTTGAAACTCGCTGATCTTCTCCAGGATCTGCCTTAGTGTGAAGATTTGGTCTATAGTCGATTTGCCGGGCCGGATGCCGCACTGGTGAGTGCCGAGACGTTCTCACAGTACGCTGGATACGATCTTGTACGGGACGTTGACCAGGACAGAGAACATGCCTCCGTAGTTTTTGCACGACGTAGGATCGCCGGTTTTGTGGGGAGGACATATGGAGGTGTTATTCCAGTCGTCGGAGATGCTTACGTAGACGCATCCCGCTGTCCAGCTCGAATCTTCTTCTCCAGACGCCATCAACACAAACAGGACCAAAGATCGCACGCAGAGCGCCTCAACGCCATAGAGCAGAACAGGGATGATCACGCTGTTATATAAAGTCAGCTTGCTGCTTCGAGAGATGGCACTGTTACCCAATTGCCTCTTTAGCCCAAAGAGACAGTGGTTGTCAAGAGCAATACTGGTCTTGTTGTCCCTGCTCGGTGCAGAGCCGAATTAGACGAAGTCCTTGACTGCTTCTCATTATGACGCTCTGTCCGAGACGTCGATGCGCACCCCTTCGTGATGACAGCATGCGCTTTGTTTTTCCCAGTTGAAAAGCGTTTGTTAATTTTTCATCTGGCTATGGACAAATTTGGACAGTCGGCAAATAGGTGCTCCACCGTCTGCTTTGCTTGCCCACAGCTATCTGTACTGCTGTGTCCCAGCTTAAGTAAGACCGCTACACATTGTCATGAGAGCAAAAATGCACTCAAACTGTCAACTGTCATCCCTCAGCTGGATGGCAATTCAAGACATCCCACTGCTGACCCTGAAGCCACGGCCAAAAACTATTCCAACACTTGTCCGTAAAAGTTGAAGCACTTAAATTCCAGCTACAGCCTTCGTGGGAAGCGGTTACATGGCAACGTTCGCCTTTTCGAAAACAATAAATCACGGGTCATGAAACGATTTCCTTAACTCTATGTCACGCCGTAAGCGCACACATCCCGGGAGCACACACGCTCGCCCCCAGACTGCCAGTGAAACGATGGCAATTTAGGTAAAGTAAATCGTTAAAGTCAGCAAGTGAACAATGGAAGCTTTCGGCACGCCCGGGGACTCTCTTAGATCCCCATAACTTGTCACAACTATGTACGTCTCACAAGGATACGTGCGCTTTGTAACGCACTTGCGAGCATTTTTCCCCATGTGCCTGTGAAAAATCGAATGACACTTCCACCCAAGTGCATGCTCGCTCGGTCCGTTTCCTCCAAACGACGGCACCCGAGTGCGGCGGAACGATGTCAAGTTCGAAGCGCTCGAGATGGCTGAGAATGTATGACGTTCATTTTTGAAAGCACCCTTTCACTGGAGTCGTCCGAGCGACAAGGGTGCTAAAGTCTTTGAAGCGTGACACTCAATGGCCATTGGATCTGGTCTAGACTTCCAGGGAGAGCATGTCCTTTGCTCCCTGTGCCGGTGGGGTGACATATTTTCTCACGATTAACAGCTATCCCCTGATTAATGCAAGCACCTGTTATCAATTAACCACACGCATACGCACCGGGAGAGTGCCGTCTAATTGGCATTGTGTGGGGTAATTTGCCCCTAATTTGTGTCGGGCGCCTGGAGTGAATCATGACATCAATCTGAGGTGGCATTCATTCATCGGTGGATGCGACTGAATGCCGGCCTCGCAAAGCACCACTTGTGGATGAGGAGATGTGTGTTCAATTAATTAGATCCAACAATCCGCAGCCGATGAAATTTGTCTTTTGATTAGAGGGGCTTGGTAGGGAATCCAGGCAGCTACACTTCAAGCGGATCCTTGCTCATTGCAACAAACAAGTTAATTGGCCACTTGGCAGACAGGCGGGCAATAGACAAGGAACCCCGTATCAGACGAGAGGAGTTAATCCAGTCAACCGCAACCATGGCTCAACTGTGCTCGAAGATGGCAGTAGCCTGCGATCGCTATGCCTCACTGAGCAATACACTCACTATTTGTTCCATGTCCTTAGATTTATTCGCAATGTGGTTGATTGCTCTCAGCTTGACAAGATGTCTGCAACGCAAGTGAACGGGTTACATATGTACAGTCTCCTCGTGGTGCCCTGCCTCGAGGGTAACTAGAGAAGCTTCAGCAGGTAGATAGGTCCTTGAGTGCCCAGCCGTGGTTCACTTTGACCGACGGGCTGAGTTCACTGTGCCGTTGCTAGTGAGTGGTGTGCTACAGTGACGGAGATCCAGAGATTTTCCTAGATCCTGCCGCCTATTCCTCCCCAGCGATGGACATCAGATCTTGGATGGATTCTTACTCCTCCTTCAAAAGTCCTGCTCCGACGGATTACATGTGTTCCAATGGCGGAGTGCCCGGTAAAGGCTCCGATTGGTATGCACGCTTCCTTGCGATAAATGACAGCGATCCCAAATTTGACAGCATTGCCCGTAAAGGCCAAGATCAATCAGTGAGCTCTAATTCTGTCCAGACCTTCATCCTTGTTCTAGCGTATACACCGACGGGATTGCTAGTGCTTCAGAAGAGGGTCCCCGAGTTCACCAAGGATTTGTCCCTAATGCCCTGTTTGCACAGTCTAACCAGCTTCTATGCGAGAGTGTCCGGTTATATGGCCTATGGCCGATGCTAGGTCCCATCAGAAAGCAATGGTGATCCATTTTCCAGTTACGGTCTTTGGTTTGCCAACGCGAGATATGCCTCGTATTGACCGAATTTCAATAAGAAGCAGGAGCAAACCAACGACCGCACCCTACGGCGATACTGCGCTGTAGAGTGTTCTCTCTGGTTAACGCGAACATTGGCCACTTCCTCTTTTGCTCAAGATGGTAGGGCCAGACTAAGGAAACAGGCATGATTTTTTTCCACGTGCAATATCGCTCAGTACTCGTGTTTCGTTGCCACTTGGGATAGAAAGACTCTAAGTGTCACTAGGTTCCACTCCGGCACCAAACAGGCTAATGTCAAGGATAGACTGTCACCAACAGTTGCGTGCGTCATCTTCCTACCGCCACAACGGCCCTATTACGCCCACCAAGGATAAAGGATCCCGAGAGTTTGGAGTGCGTCCGGCAACACTGAGGTTTTGATCGCATAATCTAAGCAGTGGTTAGTAAGAGCCATCTCTCGAAACACCAAATTGACCTTGTATAAAACCCTAATCATCCCAGTCCTGCTCTATGGCGCAGAGACTTGGACGCTGTTGTAAGCGGATGAAGAAGCTCTTGGTTGTTTTGAGAGAAGAGTTCTGCATGCGATCTTTGGTCCTGTTTGCGTTGATGGCGTCTGGAGGATGAGGTTCAACCACGAACTATACGAGCTGTACAGCGGCATGCACCTAGTTAAGCGTCTTCGCATCCAACGCTTAAGATGGCTAGGTCATGTAGAGCGGATGGACACCACAGCTCCGGCCCGAAGAGTCTTCGACACCGAGCCATTGAGACAGCGCAACTGAGGACGTCCTCGCACTAGATGGCGCACACAAGTGGAAAAGAAGCTCATCCAACTTTGTGTGGAGGCAGCTGGATCGTGATGGCTGGAGAGGCATGTTGGTTGAGGCCCAAGTCTACCCCGGACTGTAGCGCCAATCAAAGAAGAAGAAGTTTAGTAAGAGCCAATGAATCTGCTAGGTGTGGTACAACCTCATCCCTACCACCCTCCGTGCCGATCGCTGCAGATTACCATCTTCTTAAGATCCACACAATTAAAACCACCAATGACAAATGGCTAGAAGGCACCACCTGCTTTAAAACAAAAGAAATCTGGCCATCACTTAACCTAAAACGGTCACTCAGTCTACTTGGACTCAGCAAGCCCTCATTAAGGACCCTCATGGGAGTCATAACCGGCACTTTGTAATTGGCGCTCATGCTCGCAGGATGGGTGCCCCATATAATGATTTTTGCAGAGCCTGCATGGATGAAGAGGAGGAAGAAAATACTCATCACTTCCTCTGCTCCTGCAGTGCTCTTGCCAGTCGTAGATGCCTGCACCTAGGAGCCTACTACTTCAGCGGTCGTAACGAGCTAAATAGTGACAGTATTGGCCAACTAAATCGGTTCATTGGCAGCAACAACTGGTTCCAGTGTTAGGAGAAGTCAATCCGTGTGGTATCACAGTGAGCCGACTCTGGCCTAGGTGTGTCTGCCCTTAGCAGTCAGCCACTTCAACCTAACCTAATCTAGTAAGGCTTTTCTGATGGATTTCATGCCTCATCTTCCAACTACCACAGCGGCAAGGGTTGGTGACAGTCAATCCGGTCCAACTTGGTGATGGTTTTTCTTTCAAAAAACCTTCCTCCCTGACCATCAGGGCCGGTATGGCTGCACATTTTCTGCCGAATAGGTCGAGAGAAGGAGGGAATCGGATGACCTCGAGTGCTGTCGTCGCTGTTGGTTCGAGACAACATTGTAGTCAGAAGGACAACCAAGGCAGGTCGATCTGTGCACATTGTTCAGCTCTGTGAGAATATGTGTAGGAGCTTATAATTTTGGTGTATTAACTTTTATTTTACTTAAGCAACAATTATTCGAGGTACGGTATTAATTTGATGAAAGGTGGCCGTAAAACTATCAACTGCGACCCTGTGCCGTCTACTGCCCAATTGCCAACTCCGTGCTGTGTGCTATTGTTCAGCGGGCTGCTTCTTATTTGAGATCCTACACACGGAGAGTCCATACCATCCCCGTAACTTCCACGCAAGTGCGGCCATCGAACCCCCTACTAGAAGCCCAGCCGCGATGTTCACTTTCAGTATCATTGTTTGCTGATTCGGCAGATTCCACTGCCTTTATATGGGTGATTGCTTCATTGAGTCACCCACGCCACTGGTGCGGTGACCTACTTCTGCCACTGAAAACCGATGCGCGTAAGCCAACGCTATCGAGTGCCTTAGACCCGATACTTCGAACCCGGTGGCGCTGTTCGACCTAAATAAACAATCAACGTACTGACTCTGCATACTGACCTCGTAAACGATGTGAGTTGACATAAGGGGTTGCAAAATATCGCCACCGTCGTCGCTCGACCCTTACTTCCACTCCACACATAAGCTTTCCACAAGACAAGAGAACCAAGCGGGGCTTAAACCCCACGAAGGAACACCAGCTTGGGAGTCCCTATGTTAGTATCCCTGGTGCAGCATCGATCCACTAGAGATGACGTGATCAATCGTGATCGCAGCTCAGACTACTTCCTTAAGGAGACGGCCCAGTACCTTAAACCTAGTCATGCCGGTTTGGAAGACCAATGACTTAGAGACACAATCAGGCTTCGGATAAAATGACCCAAGGATGACCAACGAAAACAGAATGAGCATAGTGGCCCCTTAAGAGATCATGTGCAGTTGATGACCTTGCGATGGCTATGGCTACGTGCGTAGAGTTCAAAGGAGATGGACCTTCGACAGTAAGAAGGACTGTCTCTGCTGTTGTTGTTGAGCGATGTTGAATTGGGAATAATAACATGGGTGGCGCTACAGCCCGTAGAGGGCTCGGCCAGGGCCTAGCTTCTCAGCAACCACTCGCTTTGTGCCTGCTTTTGTTCTCTCACGATTGTAGAGAACCTACAGCTTTATGCCGACTCCGAACGGCAAAGTTTGAGAAGCTTATTCTAGACAGGAAATCCTCTTTGACCGAAAGACGGGAGGGCCGTGAAAATTGTTACTGCCGACGGACCAGTGAACGAACCTACGACGTCGAGTTTGGGAGCAACACTAAAACCCACAAGACCACGGGCCACCACCGATATTGAATTAGGAACACAAAATATTCCAAAACTACCCCTTGATCGAAAGAGAGATTGACCAAAGCTCGAGTGGATCGGAGAGCAGTCGATCGTGACAGGGGACGATCTTCGGTTTGCTCGTGGTTAAGATTTGGCATTTTTAACACAAGCTCCACAGACCATTGGGCTTTGCTGGCATATACGAATTTTTTCTTCAATCTTAAGTTTCATGTCACATGTTGGGTCATCTCATTTTTGTCTCAGATTCGACATCGCAGTAAATGTTGATCCAGGATGAACATGGGCTCCAGCTACCCAGGCTCTCTGTCTAGCACCCACAGTCAGTTGCGACAAACAAGCCTCGGATATGGATGACCATACTGATAGCGACCATCGGGGACATTTGTGCGGGCTCCATTAAGGCATCTCGTTCAGCCACGGAGCGTGCGAAGCCCTGGAAGCCCACAAGGCAGGACTTGCCGCAGTGAACAGCAGCGAAGGCAGGACGTCCTTTGGAGAGACAGACTTATCGATTACCCAGGCTAGTGCCTCATGTCCTCAATTCGCTTCAAGGCAACTTTCGCCTAATGGGTCCTTAGTTCGTAAACCCTTCAAGGATTCAACGTGTTTAAGGACTCTGCAGGAACTCATATGACAAACAGAGGCTGTTGTAATCATTCACTTGCAGTCATTGGAATTCAGTCTTGATTTGGAGCGACAGATGCCGAACAAGACGACGATACAGACGTTAACAGAGGCTATCTCTGCTTGAAATAGATCACCGGGACACCACGTGAACCACCCTTATTTGGACAACACATTAAATCGATGATAACACCATCCCCCTCTGCCTTCAAACAGGAGTGAGAAGAATCTGAGTGTCATTTGACTCCCTGCGCCCTACTGAACTATCTCCCGTCGAAGCACTGAGCAACCTCCCAAGTACACTCAACATTCGCTCGACCCCGCCCCCTTGTACATCGAATCATTCTCGGATAACAATTTGCATTCGAAATAAGTCCGAAAATTCATTCAAGTGCCGCCTCCTTGAGCGTTCTCGGGTGTCAAGGAGATCGTCCACATCGCAGTCAAGTCCCGAGAGACGAATAGCCACTGGCTGTTGTTTGGTTGACCCAGACCAAAGTAAACAACTTCCCCTCGGCCCCACTCCACATCACGGTAACGATGGCATACATATGTACGACAACTGCTAAACTGTAATTGAGATGAAGTTGTTTGGTTTATTCATCGGTTTGTTTTGTGCTTCAAGTAGCTTAAGTTCGGTCTGATGGGAGGCAGTGCAATCAGGAGCCTCCACAGTGTGGTGAAGGTCCTGGTAATTGCATGGCCATTGGCTGAAGCTGTTGAGTGGCCACAGTTCTCGACTTGGTTCATAAGGACATCTACGTCTGCAAGAAAACAATAATTTCGTGTTTGCACGAAGTCTTGGCTCTTGGGGAAGAGGACACATTTTTTGGCAAATATTTTTCGGTTAGCATTCAGTAGACGCTCACTTCTCGGAATTACAGCAGGCAGGCACATGGATTGCATTCAAGACGAGCATTTCAATAATTTCTGGGGACAAGTTGTGTGCAAGCAAAGCAAACAATTTCAAATTGCCCAAAGTTGGGTCTAAGTGGGCAGCCCTGCGACTGGGTCGAGTGGGGCATATAAAAGTGAATTTAAACCGTAAACAACGTCGGAGAATTGAATTCGCAATGATTTGTTTCTTGAGCATTTGTAGATTGCCCTGGAAATTACTCGTCTTTGCCGGAGGTAGTGGAATTTTTCCGGTACATGTCGTGGCCACTGTTGAGTGGTGGTCTTTTGTTTTCCAAAGGATCTGGTCATCTGTTCGCTGAGGCTCGACGTTAGAGAAGGACACACCTTGACTCTCTCTTCATCCACTCTGCTAGGGCTGCTGCACTGTCGGGCTGGTTAGCAAATATGCCTGTGACCTGGACACACACTACGTGTGAGCAGATCTCTGCCAAGTGGTGCTCCGATTGCGTCATGTGGATGAGTATGTTCTCCGCGGATCCCAGTTTGCGTGGAATATCAACTGCTCGGCATCCTTTTCTTTACTAGGACATTCCGAGCAGTAGGTTGTCATGTGTGCATTTGAAAATGTACTTGCGGTGGGCTGCGTACGTTGTGCTTCCGTTCCACTCTTTGCTCTGATGTCTGATGCTCTATCTGTCTTAATGATCGTAATGAGTCTGTGGGTCCCTCTTGATTTCGTGGAGTCAAACGACCGGTCTTGCTATAGCGGTTCTTATCTGGCCCTCTTGAGGGCTTCCGTGAAATTGATTCCTTCTCTATTTGGGGTTCGCTAAAGGGACATGCCTTGCGTTTCATTAAGAATAATGTTGATGGGATATGAACAGCCAGTATGGTTGGTTATCGCGTTAAGCATTTCGGTTGAGGTGATAGTGGTCACGTGGATCAACACCAAGGCATGTGCGACAAAATTCTGTGTTCGCCGCAGATGTCTTGCGGTTCATCGTTCGTTGTAATGTACTCTCCTTGGACCATCATCAACCCTGATGTACCTTTTTCTTGATTTTTTGGTTTCTAATCTTAGGACTGGTGGTGGTGGTGGCCCGTGGCGTTGTGGGTATGTACGTCAACCCCAACCTCGACGTCGTAAGTTCGATTCCAGCTCTGAGCGACACAAATAATTTTCACGGCCCCACCTCTTTCGAGTTACTGACAATGCTCAAAGAGTATTTGCTGTCTAGAAAAAGCTTCTCAAATCTGGCCGTTCGGATTCGGCATAAAACTGTAGGTCCCTTTCACGCGTGTGAGACGCGCACAACACGAGTGGTTGCTGAGAAGCAAGGCCCTGGCCCTCTATGGACTGTAGTGCCACCCATATAATAATTTAAGGACTAAATTAGAGAATGTACACCAGATCATTTGCAGAATTTGGGAAGACGAAAACAAGTCCGACGACTGGAACATCTCCATTCACAAAAATGCGATTCTATTTTCTGCAACAACTACAGAGGTGTATCCCTGCTCAACGTCGCCCACAATGTCGTATCCAGCGTACTGTGAGAACGTCTCGGCACTCACCAGTGCGGCATCCGGCCCGGCAAATCGAGTATAGACCAAATCTTCTCACTAAGGCAGATCCTGGAGAAGACCAACGAGTTTCAAATCGATACTCACCGTCTTTGCATCGATTTTAAAGCCGCATGCTACAGCAATCATCGCAAGTAGTTATTCGAAGCGATGGCTGAGTCCGCACTCCGGAAAAAAAAATATTCCAGCACATACGCGATGCACCGTGCAGTTCGGTGCAACAACCTCTGATCCGTTTCAAACCTGCACCGGATTTCGGCAAGGAGCTGCGCTGTCGTGTGATTTCTTCAATTTGGTACTGGAGACGATAGTGTCGCGGGCACCTGTAAGCACGGAAGGCGCTATCTGCTGCAAGTCAGTCCAGCTGTTGGGATACGCTAATGACATCGACATTATCGCGCGGTCCCAACGAGCCGTACTGGAAGCTTTCACGGCAATTGAGGAACAGGCGAAGCGAGCTGGTCTAAAGGTCACCGAGGATAAAAATAAGTATATGCTGTCGAGCGAAAAACAATCCGCCGCACATCACCTTAGCCAATTTCGAGGTAGTAAAGGCGTTCGTCTACCTCGGGGCAGACGTCGTCCACGAATGACATCGTAGTGGAGATCGCCCCTGGCAACGGATGCTACTTCGGTTTGGCAAAACAACTGGGCTCCTGACTCGAAGGACCAAAGTCATGCTCTTCGAAACTCTAATTGTGCCAGTCCTGCTTCATGGAGCCGAAAGCTAGAGACTAAGCAAGACCGCAGAGCTTCTTGTTGCCTTCGACAGAAAAATTCTACGGCCCCGTCTGCAAGGAAGGCAAATGAAGAAGACACAAACGCGAACTCAAGGATGTGAGTGTAGCCCGGAGGACAAAAAGCCTTTGACTACAGTGGCTCCGCCACATCAGGCGCATGGACACCAACCAGCTGGGAGGGTCTTCGAATCCGAGCTTTCTGGTTCGAGAAGGAGAGGAAGGCCGAACCTGCAGCACAGAGACCAAATCATCGTGGCTGTGAGACAGCTTGGCCTTGATGAGTGGAAGCAGCCCGCCCAGGACTCTCACCGATGGAAGGCAGCAATCGCTCGGGCTCGGACGCTTCATGGGTCGGCGGCCTGATAATTTAGTAAGTAAGTGAACTTAGGCATGAGGCACAAGATCTACGTCCATATTGTGGAGTGGAGTCGGAGGCCCGTCACACGTGGGTTATTGTACAGCCATTGTGATACCAATAGGGGGAGGGGTCTTGCTTCCAACACCCATTGTCGCAGTAGCCACTGACGATGACTTATTTGTGGAGGTCTGGTAGTTGTCTGCACCTCCCATGACGAGATTTCCCGGCTGGACACGGAATGCCTAGGACACTCGCGAGCTGGGTGCGTTTGTTCTCGGGCAAGTGTGTGTTTTCGTGCTCTTGACGTGCCACCAACACGACATGGACGTGGATCAAGGCTACGTCCGCCTTCGGAATTCCTGCGCGTGCAGCAATTATCCAAACAGAACGAACTGCCACGTGGCCATGGTACCAATCCAATTCAGAATTGTTAACGAGAAAGTCTCCGGCTACGCGGAAAGCACTCGCTTGCAAAGAGGAGCACTTAAATAATTCAAAAATAGCCATCAACACAAAGCACTTCCACTTCGTTGGACACCGCTGCGCATCTGCTGGTGCCCGCTCAGGAAATGCAAATTTATTCCACATTTCCCCTTGAATCCCGGTGAAGGATCCACTTCTGCGAATTTGATTGAATCATCGTGGCACTCTTCATCAGCAGCGCCAGCAATAAACCGAACGACTCAGTTCCAAGGCCGGACTCACTCACCGCCAGCGAGGGCCGGAAAAGCGAAAACTTTTGTGTTAACGTAAGCCGCGCCCAATCACCGGAATGGCAACCCCAGGTGAAAAGTCTGAAAATTCATCAGAACCCAGCAACTTTTTACCACTCGGAGGGCTTACGTCCCGCTGGCGAGGAGTTTCCGAATGACTTTCACGTCGGTGCTGCCGTCGCGGTTGCTATGCGCATCGCCCGAAGGACCTTTGATGACAACTTCTGGCTGAGCATTAAGAAGCCCTTTAGGCGTTTCGGTGTTTGTTTACCTTGACGCTGGCCCCGCCCGTGAGAGGACAGCGTTTGCCGTACGGAGGACATCCTTTCCGGTTTCGTGTTTCGCCGGCTCCACTTTCCACCGCAGGTGTATTGCGATATAGTTAATTAAATTGTTTTTTGCTAATTTTAGCCCGAGGATGCTTGTGGGCACATTACTTTCTTTCTTTCTGGGGATTAGGGATTTTCTCTTTGGCCCACCGGTTCTGTTTTCCGCCTTCCTGCGTAATGACTGAAGTTGTTTGCATGCGAAATGGGATTTTGAGCTGTCGTCCTTGGGACGGAGTTGGATAAGTGGAAATTTGAGTTCGGAACTCGGAAGGATTGCGGTTGGTGTGCGTAAATTGAAAACAATTTCGCTTGATTGAGTTGCATTTAGTTTGTCCGACAAAGGAATGGTCGTTCGTTTGATTGATGCTTGGCCTGGATGTGGTATGTGTGCGAGCAGCAGTTTGAAGGACCTCTTCTGTAATGACGCAATCTTGACATTGATCGGCTGGTGTGCTACTTTCATTGATGCCGTGAACATCGAGCGGTTTCGTAATCACCAGAAATTTCCGAGTCCACACAACGGCTGTGATACAGAGTTGTCCAATGGATTCAGAAATCTTCTGTAGAGGTTAGACCTTGTAAAGAGCGGGTGGGGGTGCTCGCAGACAAATTAAGCACTTGTTTGACAGGCGGTGTTGTCTTTATTTCGCAACGATGAGAAGAGAGCTAAAAGTGCATTCTGCTAGCATTCACGATAACCTGAGCAGATGGTAGGAATATTATAAGCTTTGTCAACAGATGTCGCTGACTGAATGATCAAAGGCTTTATTTTTGCACAGGGTGCTTATTAACAGATTTTGGAGAAAACCAAGGAGCAACAAGTCGATACCCACCACCTGTTAATCGATTTTAAGGCAGCGTATGATAGCATCTACAGAGACGAGCTATATAGAGCAATGTCTAGTTTTGGCATCCCTACCAAACGCGTTCGTTTGATTGATGACGATGGAGAATGCACGCTGCTCCATCAAGGTCGGCAAAGACCTAAACGAGACCTTTGATGTCAAAAAAGACAAGGCGACGCGCTGTCATGCGACTTTTTCAACATCGTTCTTGAAAGAATTGTTCAAAACTCGAACGCCAACACCAGAGGAACAATCTTTCAAAAGTCCGTCCAACTACTCGCATATGCCGACGATGTTGACATTATCGGAAGAACGCAGCGTGATGTCAATGGCGCTTTTGTGGGCATTGCATCGCAGGCCGCGAAGATGAGTTTGGCCGTAAACGAGGGTAAGACCAAATATATGCTGTCAACGAGAAAGGACACTCAACACCGACGTCTCGGTCTGAACGTCACAGCAGACAGAGGTAGTCAAACACTGTGTCTATCTAGGCCCCGCTATCAATTCAGACATTGACACCAGCGTTAAAATCAAACGAAAAATAGCTCTTGCCAATCGGTGCTTCTTTGGGCTAAGAAAGCAATTGGTGAACAAAGCCCTCTCTCGAACAACCAAGGTAACGCTCTACAAGACCTTAATCGTCCCAGTCCTGCTATATGGCGCGGAGGCATGGACTCTGTCAAAAGCGGATGAAGCAGCTCTTGGTTGCTTCGAGAGGAAAATTCTTCGGGTGATTTTCGGTCCCGTCTGCCTAGGTGGTGAGAGGAGGAACTATACGGGCTGTTCAGCGACATCGACTTAGCCAGAAGAGTGAAGATCCAACGATTGAGATGGCTAGGTCATGTAAAGCGGATGGAAACCAATGCTCCGGCCCGAAGAGTCTTCGATTCCACCCCCGAGGGACGACGCAGTAGAGGAAGACCGCGACTCAGGTGGCGCACGCAAGTGGCAAGGGATCTCAACCAACTATGCGTGTGAAACTGGAGACAGCTAGCTAAAGATCGAGCTGGCTGGAGACGCTTGTTGGTTGAGGCCCAGGTCCACCCCGGACTGTAGCGCCACCTTAATAAGTAAGTAAGCTTATTAACATTTCTTTTGAATTAATTTACTCTTCTTACTTTCGCCAACAACATCTTGATAAACAATTCGTATCCTGCTGGGAGATATCAATGCGCACGCGGGTGTGGATATAACGACATCTGGGAGTGCGATTGGGAGCAACGGTGATCCCTGTCAGAGCTCGGATGGGGAACAGATTTGAGACCTCTGCTGTGCAAATGGCATGTCCATAATGACCGCCTTCTTTCCACACAAAGGCGTGCACAAATGCACTTGGTACCATCGGAGTCTTCGGCAGAATTGGTCGAAAGTCAACGGGTAATTATTATTGCCCTCTCGTCTCATTAAGGTGGGATGAGACATGAGACATTGATGGATATCGTGTAAGGAACAGAATCACTAAAATTTAACAATTTCAAAGAAACTCGTTGCGTTCTTATTTGGACAACTGAATCAGTGTCGTATCCCCTTCTGTAGCGCTTGGGTGTTTGAAGAGTTATCGCCGTTTGCCTTCAATTCCTGGATCAGTTGAATTCTAACTAATTGCAGGAAAGCGACGCGAAATTAGTCTTGTTGCTTCAATTAGTCAAAATTGCTCATGTTCATGTGTCTGCAAAAGGCCGAGTTGTTGTGAGCGACACGAAATCGACTGGCTCGAAGACTCCGGAATACTCTCGCGGGGAGCGGTGAGGTTTTGGGCACATCTTGAGTATCGTCGACGTACTGATGGTGGCGTATAGTTTACTGAACCAGTGAACTAACAAGAGCGGACTGCGAGCGGTTCCCTCACTTTCTTACTTATAAGACCGGCGGCTCATAGAAAGTCCGATCCTGAGCAATTGGTGACGGTCCTGGCGGAGCTGCTTCCAGTCAACAAGGCCAAACAGCCTTACATCTGCGATGACTTGGTCTCTGTGCTGAAGGCTCGGCCTTCCTCTTCTTCTCCAACCAGAAGGCTCAGCTTCGAAGACCCCCTTTGCTCGGGCGTTGCTGTGCATTCGCTTGATGTGGCCGAGCCAGTGTAGTCAACGGCTTTTTGCCCTCCGAACTACATCCACATCCTTGAGTTCGCGGTTGTGTCTTTTCCTCCATTCGCCTTCCTCGCAGCCGTGACCATATATCCGACGCAGAGTTTTCAGTTCGAATGCACCAGCAGTTCGAAGACTCTGCAGTTTTGTTTAGTGTCAAGCTTTCGGCCTCATAAAGCAGAAGTGTCAGAATTAGAGTTTCTCTACAAAACTGACTTTGGTCCTTCGAGTCAGTAGTTTCGAGCCCAGTTGCTTTGACAAACCGAAGCAGCATCTGCTGCCAAGGGCGATTCACTAAAAAACATTCGTAAAGCTTACGTTAGCCCAAGGTGGGCAAACTCCTCTTCTTCTTCTTTGCTTGGCGCTACAGTCCGGGGTGGACATGGGCCTCAACCAACATTCCTCTCCAGCCAGCACGATCTTTCGCCACCGGCCTTCAGCTGCGCACACCAAGTTGGATGAGCTCCTTTTCCACTTGTGTGCGCCATCTTGTGCGAGGACGTCCTCTGTTGCGCTGTTCCAATGGCTCGGTGTCGATGACTCTTCTTCGACAAATTCCTCTACTACCTCCAAATGGGAGCTGTCGATTGTGACTTTTTGGCCTAGACGGTGCGTGGCGGATCGTTTCTTGCTCGACAGCATAAATTTAGTTTTGTCCTCGTTGACCTCTAGACAAGCTCGCCTCGCCTGTTCCTCAATTGCCGTGAAAGCTTCCACTACGGCGCATTGGGACCGCGAGATAATGTCGATGTCATCAACGTATCCCAGCAGCTGGACTGACTTGTAGAAGATGGTGCCTTCCGTGTTAACAGCCGCCCGCCGCACTAACTTCTACAGAAATCACACGACAGTGCATCTCCTCGTCGAAGCACGGCACAGGTTTCGAACGGTTTAGAGGTTGTTGTCCCGAACTGCATGGTGCATCACGTATACGTTCGAGTTGTGCGGCCCAACCGGGTCATTTTTTCCCGGGAGCCCTTTTCTGCCATCGCTTCGAAGAACTCCTTGTGATGAATGCTTTCGCATGCGGCTTTAAAATCGACGAAAAGATGGTAAGTATCGATTTGAAACTCGCTGGTCTTCTCCAGGATCTGCCTTAGTGTGAAGATTTGGTCTATAGTCGATTTGCCGGGCCGGAGGCCGCACTGGTACGTGCCGATTAGTGCGGTGCAAAATGGCTTCAGGCATTCACAGAGTACGTTCGTTATACCACCAGGATGGAGCTTCCTTGATTGATATGTCTTCAGCCTGAAAGGCGCTACAATGGCTCGGTAATCGGAAGGACAGCTGGATGTTGAGAACCTTGGAATAGACGCGTTCATCTTTGATCTGTGAAAATACAAAGTGAACGTCTGGTGTTCAGACTGACAGCAAGACCTGGGAGAGGATGTCGGTTGACAAGTTCTTTTCCTCGAGGCGGAGTCCGGATAGATAGGTATTCAACAGCTTTAACTACTACGGAGCGTATCCAGAGCGAAGTTCTTCCAGAAATGCAGCGACCTCTACCCGATCACCATATTAGCTGGCAGCTGTCTCCGAGTATTTCTGTCGGTGGAAGGATGACGAGTGTTTGTCCGTAGTGCTTCTCTAATGCATATGCGGTCCAACCATGAGCTTGACGGTGTAGTTCACCAAACCGTGCCATCACACGGCAGCATGGGGCTGACTACCGATGCAAAATGACCAGCCGGTGTTGCAGTTCCCATTAGCACCCGATCGGAGGCCTTCTAAACACGGTCCAGTTCCGCGTGGCTTCTAGTAACCAATTTGACCTGCTATTCAGCTGAGTGTCCCATTCCGTTGAAAATTCAGTCGGACCATAAAATGCGATCCCTGCGAAACCTCCTCCAGCCAGCCATGTGGAAGAATCATCCGACGACGGCCCTTTTCGAAATTCTAATTACTTCTGTGCGGACTGAATCAAATGAATTAATTTTAATCAACGTCATAATTTGCACATCAAGCCATCCGCTCATATTCCGGATTAATGAGTCCATTTAAAATCACATCAAATCGTCCTTCTTCACGCGAAAAATAAAAACCGGGTCTGCCCGCGCCCGCACAGCGGTTACACAATTGAACTCCTTGTCGTGTGAAATAAAATGTGCCTCTTTTTTGCAAGTCATCTTTAATTAATGAGGCGGGCCACATAATAAATGAGCTTGCCTCAATTATCCGCACGGTCAGTTAATTACGCGAATCCTTTGGCATCGCAAAAAAGGGACTGTAACGCCGCAAGAAGCGTGAAGGCGGCTTCCACATATGTAGTCGCGAACCGGGCGGGGCTGGTCGGATTCATGGCACGCGGGGGAAATTTATAACGCACAAGGGCGTCGGGGCTGTTGAAACGAGGTGTCCTTAAATGAACGCGATTAACGCATTATTGTGGGTGGAATGAACGGTGGGTGTGATGTGACAACGTTTTATGGGTGAAATTATAATCGAGGAGGCCATACAAATTGAGGGAGTGCTTTTCAGTTTTTCGCGCTCAACTGTGCGGAGTGCTTAATTTGTGGGAACATGAAACATCTGTTCGAGGGTTGCACTAGCAAGTTCGCTATCCGCCGGGATTTCGAAGCAAGGAAATGGAGTGCAAGTGAAACGTTCCAAAGTTACTTCCACGATAAGCTCACACTCGCCAACAAAATAAAGTTCGAGGACGATAGGTATTTCAGATAAGTTAGATTCCGTATAAGGGTATATGTCGGTAGTTCACAGCTGTAATCGGGACGATTTTCAACGGTTCAGAAATAATGATTTTGATGTGAGAAATAAAGAACGTGGAAGACAACCAACAAATTTTGAAGACGCCGAATTGCAAACGACATTGGATGGAGTTGACACTTTGAGTCAAAAGCAATGTTAAATGTTGCGCAACAAACAATTTGTGACCGTTTAAAAGCTATGGAGAGATCCAAAAAGAGTCTTCGACACCGAGCCATTGGGACAGCGCAACAGAGGACGTCCTCGCACTAGATGGCGCACACAAGTGGAGAAGGACCTCAACCAACTTGGTGTGCGCAACTGGAGGCAGCTACTGGCTGCAGAGGCATGGTGGTTGAGGCCCAGGTCCACCCTGGACTGTAGCGCCAATCAAAGAAGAAGAGATCCAAAAGCGTGGAAAATGGGTGCCACATGAATTGAATGAAAGACAGATCTAAAACCGAAGAAACACTTGTGAAATTTTGCTTCAAAGACATGCAAGAAAGTCGGTTTTGCATCGGATTGTTACTGGCGATGAAAAATGGGTTTAATAAACGGAAAAAATCATGGGTTAATCCGGGACAACCATCAACATCGACTGCAAGACCAGATCGATTCGGCAAGAAGACAATGCTGTGTGTTTGGTGGGACTAGAAAGTTGTGGTGTACCACGAGCTCCTAAAACCTGTTGAATCCGTAAAAACTGATCGCTACCGACAACAAATGATCAATTTGAACCATGCATTGATCGCGAAACGACCAGAATTGGCCAGAAGACACGGCAAGGTAATTTTGCTCCATGACAATGCACCTGCAAACAAAGCACTTGGCTAGGAGCAGCTACCCCACCCGCCGTGTTCACCAGACTTGGCTCCTTCCGACTACCATTTGTTTTCATCGATGGGACACGCATTGGCTGAGCAGCACTTCGATTCCTACGAAGAAGTCGAAAATTATGTGTCTGATTGGTTTGCTTTGAAAGACGAACAATTCTATTGGCGTGGTATTCACAAATTGCCTGAAAGGTGGTCAAAATGTGTAGAAAACCATGGCCAATACTTTGAATAAAATGTTTTTATTTTTCCATTAATAATTAGTATTTTACTTTCAAAAACTCATTTTATACCGGTCCTACTGAATTTAAAATTCTGTAAATTAATAAATGCATTGTCTTTTATCCCATTCTTTTCGCCCGTCCTACCTTAAGCCGTAATTAATTCCCCATTGAGCAGCATCATGTGACAGTGACAATTCCAACAGCCACAGTTCCCCGTGTGCCGCGACATGTGCGGTCTTTCTCATGCCCTCCTCTGAGCAAAGCTCAATCTCCTGCGAAGGATTCAATAGCAAAAAAAAATCCCATCGAAATACTGACATCATTTATATTCCAATCCGGTTACATCAGTCGACCGTTAATTAAAAGATCTTAATTGCACCAATAGCAGTTGTCACGGCCATCCAGTGACGCAAATTAACAATAATTAATGCATTTAACAGTCTCCGACTGAACGCGCTCCTAGTGAACGCCACCGAAGGGAACTTTTAAGTTTTCCCGCATTTAATTGTGTTTGTTTTTGATTATATTCTCGCTAAGTGGATTTTAAATGTGATTAATGTTGTGCAGATAATTTAAGCTCGTCACCCAGCCATACGCCCGCACGTGTGCGCGTCGAATCAATTACCACACGGATCGTTCATCGTTCGTGCAAAATTGAGACTTAATTCGCTTGTGGTAACTCTGCGGTAGGACGGTGACTAATATTTTTTTCCCGATGCCTATCCTGCCTTTCGTTGCCTGGTCCTCGCGAGAGTAAGTGCATCGCTCTTGACGGACGGAATGTTGGTGTGGAGGATATTAAACCGGATGTGTGGTGCTTTGACGTTTGATTGGAAAAATTAATCCGGATGGAGGAAAATATTGATTTTCGGCAACAAAGGTGAAAGTGAAAATTTACAAAATTATTCTGTTGGCAGCCATCAAGGTGTGTATGAATGAGAAGCATGTTCATTATCATTGTAGGCGGCATCCAGTGGATGTGGTGTCCATCGTCAGAGGAGCACATTGCGTCTTTAAGACACCGCCACTGAGTTCAATAAATTCCCTGAAGGCCAAATGTCCCCGTTCTCCATTTCCAGCCAATGACTCCACTGACGTCCACAAATGTCGAGAAAAAAACACCCCCTGCCCACCTCAAATTTCCGTGAAGCACTAGCACTTAAAGTGATTTCAGTGAATGCTTTTAGAAGTTGTTTTCAATCAGTCCATCATCTTTCCCCCGTAAGTATCCATTAAAAATCCTCCTCCGTTTCCGGTCCACAGGCACCATGGACTCGGGGAAATCCCCCAAAAGGCTGGCCCCAATTTCACGAATCGTGCCCATCATTGAATGTAACTGTTTGCAAACGGGAGGCACCCACCGGTCCTGTTCAAGCAGTGACGGAATTCTGATGGGATATCTCTTAAACTAGTGGCGCCTATTTAATTCGTTAATTAATTTTGCAAATCTCCATAATTTGGAATTTTCGAAAATTGCATGTGCAGCCCATGGAGTGTGGCGAATCAGGGGGCGGCGGGAATTCGAAACTATTCGGTTTTTGGTGTGATTAGCTTGCGCGCTTTTAATTGGAATTTGAACTAATTTTCGAATGTTTTTTTGAAAACAAGAGCTCTTTAATTATGGCTAATGGTGTATTTTTGACCGTTGGCATGACGATATTCATTCATTGTAAAGGGCTTTTCGTTCGCTGTTCATCACGTTCTAATTATGGCACCGCTTTTCAGCGCAAAATTCATATGTTCTGTAGGACTTGATGACTTTTCCAAATAATGGCCAAGCTAGAGTGGATTGTTGTGCAATAGGAGTATTCTGCGGTTATATGAAGTAGTAGTTGCAGTTGGACACATCCTACTAGGTCGTCAATAGGAGCTGGAACTGCTGGCATTGTAGGTATGTGGAGTAGGAGGTTTGATTCCTGCTCTGCGACAAAAAATAATGTTTACGGCCCCACCTCTTTTGAGTCACTGACAATGATCAAGGAGTACTCCTGCCTACAAAAAGCTTCTCAAACTTGGCCGTTCGGAGTCGGCAAACATCTGTGGTGGTTGCTAAGAAACTAGGCCCTGTCCCTCCACGTGCTGTAGCGCTACCCCACACACAAGTGTAGTCACCGAACCGGACAAGTGAGCGATAAGAAGTAAAACCAAAGACAAACAACTCTCTGCTTGTGTGTCGTTTATTAACAGAAGATGTAATGTATGTTCGCTGAGACATTTATACTCTCGTTAGATTGCAGTACATTTAATGTAATTAAAATCTTTGGAGACATTTCGGGTGAATCATACGATCAGATAGCGACAAATATAGTGTGATGCAAGAATTGAACAAATACAGTCTCGCAACAAAGTATGCAACTGAAATAGTTAAATTAATTTTTTCGACTACACAAGTTTAGTCCCTCGACGCTTGTTATTTTCCGCAGCATATTTACCTCAATCGCTTCAGTAAATATGCCGTCTAAAGGGGATATTGCGCCCATGCCCACATGGTAGTCATTGAAAACATCACCTTGAAGTGCAGTCGTTCAACACATGGTTGGCTGATGAAAGTCAGATGTGAAGCATTGTCACATAACATTCGAACCGTCTGCTGACATCCAGAGCGATCACAGCCGAGACAGCCGCTGCCAGAAGAATTTGCTGATCACTATTCGTCACATTTGAAGATGTTGGTTTGGAGTTTGAAGAGTGCAGTTGATTGTGGTGTAGGAGAGCATGCTGGTAACCTTGGTATGAACGGCATAGGTGTGCGCCAGGACATTGATCCTGAGAGTGCCCACTTGAAAGGCAATTGTTGCATAGTGCCTTTCCTCGTTTTGATGTCGGGTGTCATCGAAACTTGTCGCAGCTGAGAATTCAAAGAATAATGCTCATCACTGCTATCTGTGATGGTAAATGCCAAGTTTGATTTGAACTTAGATCTCGTCATGTAATTTGAAGTTGTTTGGTGAGCACTAATGGCGTCCAAGGACAACACTGCTCCAGCCAGAAGAGTCTTCGACTCCGAGCCAGTGGGACAACGCAATAGAGGACGACCACGAACCGGATGGCGCACTCAAGTGGAGAAGGACCTCAACCAACTTGGAGTGCGAAATTGGAAGCAGCTGGCTAAAGATCGTGCCAGCTGGAGAGGATTGTTGACCGAGGCCCAGGTTCACCCCGGAATGTAGCGCCACAAGAAGAAGAAGAAGAATGGAGTCCAAGGAACGACACCAAGTTTCAAGAAAATCGAGTCGAATTTTGGTACTTCATCTTTTGTTAACGAGAGTTCCCATTCACGATGGTTTTCTTGGGCCACGTTGATCATTGGGAGATGCACAAGCCAGTTGTCACAGGTTCTCAGTGTCTTCAGTGAGCGAAAGTTTTTCTGGCTGGTGTCCAGTCATGCTCGCATTTTGACTGCTGACTCAGACGATAACCTTGGCTGTTTCAACAGCACTTTGAAATGAGCATCTCAACGGTGCATAATTGTTCTACCAATTCCAATGCCCTTTATAGTTATCGTCGATAAAGGGAAATGACTTGATCACATTCAGTGCTCCAGCGTGTAGACTGCTTTGAATTTAATGCAATTTCTTAGAGCCACGTGGTTTCTTGGTGCTTTGAAGAAAAAAAAAACTGTCGCGTCGTCATTCTCGAACACAAGGAGCTCCTCCGATTCCCACTCGAGATAGAGAGGAATCCGCTAAGGAGCGGTGTTTCTCTTGGTGGCTGCATCAAAAGCAGCCTTCGACAGAATTGAAAAAGAAACTGAACTAGCAACAGTTCCATGGCACAAACATGAGATGCAATGCAACACGCGAAGACGGTAGAATAGCAGGTCGTCCGAGCACTACAAGGCGGAGAGTAGTCCCAGAGCAGTTCCCGACAGCTGGGGAATAGTTGGGGCGACCTGAAACTGAGTGTGAGCAATCGCACACGGTTGCGCGTATGCGTAGTAGATGCCCTAGGACCCACAGAGGGACACTGGAGTTAGGTAAGTAAGTAAGCATACACAACACGGGTAGGCGCCGAGCAAGCCGTTGTTTCTGAAGTGGGCCATATTTTGAAGTCCAAAGGTCTACACTACTTGAGGCCAAGACGTTATAATTCATTGCTTCACGAATTTATCATTCCTTACAGCACGCTTCTCAATCAGATGTCCCTTCAACACCATCGGCATTCATCTTCAAAGTGGCATTTGCCAGAAATTCCCCAACATTCCACCCAAAAGCAGACCTTTCACTTCCTCCGCCCCAACTGATATCAAAAAGGGATCCGCCCTAATTACACCAAAAATTAGCATCGCAAAATGATTGATAAGACGCGGAATGAGAAGCGGGAACGTGTCCTTTTTTCGGCCCTCCACTTGACTCAAGCTCCTCAGTTGACAAAGGAAATGCGAACGTTTCCCAGAAGCACATTTCAATTTGGAAAATGTTCAATTAATGCCAAAAGTTGAACGTCGAAATTAGGGATATTAATCGGCGAAAATCTGCGCCGTCCTTAATCGCCTCGAAAGGCAATAAAGCTCCCCCACTTATGTATCGCTCGCTGATGTGCATACCCTTCTCGAGTGATCGCCTTTGTTCGTGAAGCCGTCCGGTATCACCGAGTAATTGTCCTTTTTCCGAAGAAAACCATTCGTCGTTGCTGTTTGGTTGTTTTTTTGTTTTTTGTTTTCTTGCAAAGCATCCTCGGAGGAATGACTCAAGTTTAACGACGCCATTAAGGCCGGTGTGCGGTGCCGATGAACTGCCTTTCGCGTGTCGCTCGGGGAATTGAAATACTTTAGAGGCCTTGTGAAATGTTATCCGTCGCATCGGCATTCGACGGAGATGAGCGCGGCTGCTGGCAACAGCATGTGGCGCTGTTTCGGGTGAAGGGTTTATTCGAGTGTACGGCGAATTATAGCGCAGATTGGATCGGCAGATTGATGAAGGGCCGCGCCTGCGAGGGATTTCGCTGATGGATGGGAGGGCTTTCGCGGGTCATTTTTCAAAGCTGAGTACAACTCTGTGTCAGTCTTTAGTTTGTTGGCATTCACTAGGCGGATGGTCAACACGGCCCAAATGGAGTAAAAAGGCAGGTACCTCTGTCTGCAGGTGTTTAGGTCTTACAGCACTCAATTCATCAGCATCTTCTCCGTTCAAGGTCCTGCTCCTTCTAATCAAGTCCAGTGGAACCCCTCGTCAACTGTTATGCGCTGCAAGCTGCCAGGTAATGTCAAACACTCTCAGACGCATCTTCCGAAATTGGAAGCACGAGGAACGCCCTGTTTGAGTGCCATTGGTAGCCGTCGGGAAATTGGCAAGAAACGAATTCTTCAACCGCTTTACACCGCCGTAGTGAGATCCATTCTGCTGCATGAGGCAATCCAAACAGGCCATCATCTCCATCAGTAGCGCTTGACAAAAGCCTCAAGCTTACACCTAGTGACATCTTCTGGCAACATGATGTGTTGACTGCATCCTCCCAGAAAAGGCCGGACACACCCTTTCGCCTGAAAAAATGTACTTTCTGCCAAGCAAAGTGCACCAACGAGAATGGGATGGGTCTGTGCATCCAGAGCAAAGTTGTTGATTGCCCTCAACTTGGCGAGATGCCAGCAACGATTCCTGGGAATGTCAAGTTGACATAAGGCCCCCACGCGGCCCCCTCTGGATTGCCTCGACTGCAACCGCTTAGAGGTGAACCAATGTATGCAGCGGCCCCTTGTCCACGACCCGGTCCTCCAGGTTCAGGGGTTTCGCGTCTGGCTAACTTCCCCCTATAAAAATAGTCTAGTTCAGAAACGGCAACAAGCATCAGATACGGATAACCCTACTGCTGAAGACCATGGACAACGAAACAAGAGCACCGATTTTACGCTCTGCACGTGGAATGTGAGGTCACTTAACAGACCACGTGCAGCCGATGAACTTGAGGAGGCCCTAGGAGCCTATAAGGCGAACATCACCGCCATCCAGGAGGTGCGATGGGTGGGCCGGGCAAAAAGACGATGAACACCTGCGACATCTGCTACGGCGACTGCTACAAAGAGCAAAGGCAGCGCTTGTTTGGATGCGGTTTTGTTGTTCGAGGCAGACTTAGGCAAGAAGTCTTGAGCTTTAGATACATAAGCGAGCGCCTCACAACAATCCGCTTCAATGCAACATTCGGCAACATTAGACTAATCTGCACCCACGGCACAACGGACTACTTCTATGATCTCCTAGAAAGGACATTCGATCAGTGCGCCAGCTACGACACCAACATCGATTCTAGGAGATTTTAATGCAAAGCTGGGCAAGGAAGACGACTTTGCTGGAGTTGTCGGAAAACACAGTCTACAGGACCACACGTCTGACAATGGACTCAGGCTGTTGGACTTCATGACGGAGCGAAACCTTTCTGCAGCCAGTACGAGGTTCCCTCACCAAACACCATTCACGAAGAGACCTGTCGGTCGCCGGATCATTCAATCGCGGTAATAGTACGAACAACATCAGTACCGAGTTGACAGAATAACTCTCGTCAACCGGCAATTGAGTAGTACAGCCCTTTGTCGAAGCACCAAGCTCACTTTATATAAGACCTCGATCATTTCTCTATGGGGCAGAAGCCTGGACTATCTCAAGAGCGGATGAAGTCGCTGTGGGTCTCTTCGAGAGAAAAGTTCTGCGTTCAATCTTTGGCCCTGTTTGCGAGGAAGGTTTCTGGAGAAGAAGATTCTGCCACAAACTGTACGATCTGAACAGCGATATGAGTCTAGTCAGTCGTCTACGGATTCAACGCTTATGATGGCTAGGCCATGTTGAGTGCATGGACAACACTGCTCCAGTCTTCGACTCCGAACCAGTGGGACAACGCAATAGAGGACGACCAAGAAGCCGATGGTGCCCTCAAATGGAGAAGGACCTCAACCAACTTGGCGTGCAAAATTGGAGGCAGCTGGGTAAGGATCGTTCCAGCTGTAGAGGCCTGCTAGCTGAGGCCCAATTTCACCCCGGACTGAAGCGCCACAAGAAGAAGAAGGAGAAGATGGCCACATTTCTTTGAATTGAAGGCAGGTCGTGCCTTCTAGCCATTTGTCATTGTAGGTCTTAGCTGTGTCTGAATCTTGAGAAAATGTTAGGCTGGACTGTGGTACCCCTGCTGTTGATAGGGATGAGGTTGTAGCACACCTGGTGAGTTCATAGGCCTTGCAGTTGCCTAGTATGTCACAGTATCCCGGGACCCAAGTGAGGTTAATGTTAAGCTGCTGAACCATCTCGTTAAGTGACAGCCTGCAATTAAGGCATGGTTTTGAGTTGAAATGGACATTGTCCAGCGACTGTCCGAATAGAAGGTGACATGCCTTTTTGAGCCATGACAACGCTTGAAAAACGCTACATTGACCAAGGAGCGAGTTGAGATCTTGGGAATAGACACCTGCACCCACTCCTTCGTTAGTCATCGGAGGATCATCCAACGTCTGCCTCTCAGACATCCAGTCCGATCTGGAGGGAATGCTGATCGAGAATTCCTTCTCGAAGATAGCCTGGGGTACTATGCGGTCAGTGTCGCTAGGTAGGTGGTTGAATTCCTTGAGAATGGTTGAGTTCAGACCACAGACGGTGTGTTTTGAGTCTCAAGGCTGTACTAGCTTTTCCCGAATAGTTCCAGTGTTGGATGGTTGAGGAGTACTTCTCAGTGCTCCACCGATGCACAAGCAGGCCAGTCTTTGTACGCGATTGAGTGCCTTGCAGTTGATAGCTTTGTTAAGTGCTGCCCACCAAACTGAGACTCATATCATTGAATATTCATACTCTTTAAATATAAACGGGGAACCGAAGAGACGGAGGTCGACCGACAGCAGGGGGTTTTAAAGATGATCGTTGTTCATGGATAGCAGAGTAGGTTGGTTACTTAGCGGATGAGCTGCGCAATAGTCTCTTCGAGTCGTGGTCGATGGACACGTTCGAAGGGGAAGCAGACTAGGCACTAAAGTTGAACGGTGACGCAGTGTGTGTTCTTCAATATCCACTCCCTTGCCCATGGTTTTGAGATTTTCGTTTACTGGGCAGTGTCCAGCAAGGATACGAATCTGATTCCTTGTGCACCTCCGGACTTGTTGTTTCGCTCGCCATTGGGTGTCCAGTAATGGTTGGCCATGTCCCTGAGCCAATTGTTTACCTCTTAGCGATGCTGATGCGTGTGCAGCAGAATAGTCGTGCCTTCATGAATGGTGGTGCGGTTTCTTTTTTGGCTAGAAGGTGTGCTCTTTCTTTTCCTGCAAGACCACTGTGACCTGGTACCTGACTCTGTTTGTGTTGCCGAGCTGTTGTAGCAGCAATAGGCCGTCCCGTACTGGTTCGGAGTCGACTTTTTAGTTTGTTTGTGGGCTAAAAGAACAGCTTTGCTGTTTTGTTGGTGTTGACTCCATACTCAAGTTCCAAGGCCTTCATCTGTTTTGGAGCCGTCCGTGTACCAGATGAGGGACTCGCGGATAAAAATGGGCCTGTTGTGCTCCAAGTTCTGTCATGGAGGGACTCGCGGATAAAAATGGGCCTGTTGTGCTCCAAGTTCTGTCATG